>JAKSZP010006729.1:0-162867 GCA_022478985.1 Massospora cicadina
TTGCAGCAAGGCATACAAGGATTTGAAGAAGCTTGGGGAGAAGGGGATGGCGTGGGATCCGAACCAGACTTTGGATAGGAGCATAGAGTTGGCTAAAACAACCCTGCCAGTAAGGGAAGTAGGGTGGGCTCTGAGAGAGGCGATTCGCTTCGTCACGTTGTCCAGAATTCAGCACTCCACTACTGCTGACGCGTATCCGCCTGCCTCCATCCACACGCCCAGATGGCGCACCGGTCCTATGGTAGGACTTGGCACAAAGGGGAGCACCAGTGGAGCGGTGTGTGTTGAGTTAGTAAGGCGTGGACGTGGGCGAGCAGATGGGCCAGGTTGGGAACTAATTGCTGGGGCCTAGCAGTTCTGAAACCGACCAAGGAGGATGATTTTGGTTTTAGAGGCGTTCAGTGCCACGTTGCTTATCTGGGAATATTCCTGGATGAGAGCTTCAAGCGCACGTGCATCTTGATTATTAGACACCCCAACCACACAATCATCTGCGAACGCCAATATCTTGACTGGGTCTTGGCCTGGCACATGGACCCCAGTGAGTTGGGCATTCACATTTCACAGTAGTGGGTCAAGGCTAGAGTTGTATAAGAGTGGGCTGAGGGGGTCCCCTTGTTGCAAGCCCCTTTGAGGGCGGACTACTTCCATTAGGAAGCCAGGGCCATGCACTGCCATTGTTGCAGATTCCATGAGCAGCATCACCCAGTTTATGAAGCGAGGGGGTAGGCGAGATTGATGGAGGCAGGCCCCTAGGTATTCCCAGTTTACTCTATCATAGGCCTTTTGTTGGTCCAAGAATACAAGTGCCCCTGAGGCTGTGGACTGACATACATTAGCCACAGAGTGCACGTTATCCAAAATTGACCTTCTGGGGATGAAACCAAATTGTTCTAGGAGATGGTGGCAGATGCTGCAGTCCCTAATTGGTTAGCCATAATTTTTGTTAAAATTTTGGTGTCTGTGCTTGTTAGAGAAATGGGGCGCCAGTTGGCTAAGTCAAGCTTATCCCCTTTCTTGAAGAGTGTGACAGTAAAGGCCTCATGTCCTCCTGGTAGGAGGCGCGTTTCCAACAGGCTTTGGTTAAGTGAGGCAAGCAGAAGTGGGTATATATATTTGAAATATTTTTTGTAGAACTCATATGGAATGCCATCTAGGCCTGGGCATTTTTGGTTTGGCGCACCGCGAATGGCTGTCCATAATTCATTCAGAGTAATTTAATTCATTATTTCCAGGTATCATAAAATGGTGCAGATATGAGCTTGGTCGAGAAATTCTGCCACTTTGGCCAGCTGAATTGGTTCAGCTCAGTACAGCTCAGAGTAGTGTTTTTGCATTTCAATTGCCACTTTGGCCGGTGTATCCACAATAGAATTATCCAATCTTCGCACCTGTGTGCAGGCCACGCTCTGGCATGGTGCAAAACTTTTTTAAAGAAATATGCGGTGCACTTGTCACCTTTTGTGATGCGTGTGGCCCTGTATTGAACACAAACCTGATGTTTGTGTTGCCTTTCGAGTGCGTTGAGGTGGGCGGCTGCCTCCGCCCACTTCCGGCCCCATGCAGGGCTGTATCCTGTAGCTGGAATGTTGGACTCCAAGTGTGCCAATTCTGCCAGAGCGAGCGAGATAACTGCCAATGTGGCTCATGAGCATCTGGAGGAGAGATGGCGAGAGTGGCGGATGGTGTCCTCTTTGAAAGTTGCCCATGCGGAAATGGGGTCCACTCAAAACGGTGCAACAAACTTTTTTGCCAAAGTTGCTTTTCCACCCACGTGGAAAATCCTGGCGACGCGAGCTTGGGGGCGGATTTTGCACCAATGTGGGGCCTTAGCAACTGTGACAGGTAGGTGGTATGTTATCAAGACCAGTCAGTGGTCAGAGAATTCCATTTTTGTTGTTATGAAGTGGGAGATGTGGGGTTGTAATTTCGCCAGCATTAGAATAAGGTCAATGCAGGTCATGGACCTTAATTGGCCGTTGTGGATGTGGGGACGCGTCATGTTTTTGAGCAGCAGGGCATGTCATGGCAGCGCATCCATTAACCCAAGAGTGGCCTTTAGAATGTGTAGTTCTATGTGACCCTGTGGGGCGTGGGGTGAGGGAGGCCACCGGTCCATTGGTGAGGTTAGCCAACAGTTCCTGTCACCAACTAGGAAAGAATCAGGGGGTAGCGGGAGGGATTTGACTGATGAGAAAAATTCCTGACACTCGTGTGCACTGTTTGGGGCGTAGATGTTGACAATTGCGTGTGCTACGTCAGCCCACAAGAAGGTGACAATGAGCATTTGGCCATTTAGGAATGTTTCTGAGGATACAAATTTGAAAAAATTATTTTTCCAAATTAGCACCCCACAGTGCTTCGACCAAAAGGATAGGGATGGGAGGAGCATTGTTTTCCAAGTTTCCTCGGAACCTCATGGACAGTGGGACTCCTGTATGGCCAGGATATACACGGGTAAATTGTGTTATAAAAAACTCAGTTTCCTAGCCTGGGACGGGGAGGCCTTGAGTCCAGCGATATTCAACGTCCCTAAAGTGAAGGTTTCCCCCATTGCACCTTAGGTGTGAGGGGTGGGCCCCTGGGCCCACCAGCCTCTTCAAGGTCCCCACGGGCTTTCACAGCAGCGCAGGTGTTAGCAGCAACGCTATCAGAGATTTTGTTGATTTTTGTGAAAAAAGTCACGTTGGCTTTGGCCTTCGCTTTTTGTTTTCCTGACGTTGGACAAATTTTTTGCGGTGCGGATGAGTTTGGTGCACTGTTGAGTGGGTCAAAAAAAATTTTCAGTTGAGATAGGTCCCAAGTCAGTTTTGACAGGAGCTTGGGTGCAACGATTGGGTGAGATCAAGTCTCCTATTGGATCCTCAGAAGAGTGGCCTGCTCAGCATGGGCTTCCCAATCTGATTGGTTGATGGATTCCCAAGTTGCTTCCGCTGCAAAGGTTTACATGTCCTCCTGGCGTTGTGAGTGTGGGATAGCGGTGGTGGCCTTGGCCGTTTCCTTGGCCGCTGCCCTATGGGCCTGCTTGGCCTTCTTCCATTCTTGTGGGGAGATAGGCTTTACCAATAGGTAGCAGCCTTGTGCTCCCCATGGGAAAGCCTCCTTGGTGCTTGCGGTTGGTTCATAGTGCGCCTCTCCATTGGCCATGGCTGCCGAGGGGTGCTCTTGGAATGTGACGCCCTCCTTGATGGGGCATGCATGCGCCTTATGGCCAAACGCGTCACAGTGGGTGCAAATGGGGGGCGCTGTCCACGGTCACCCAGAATGGGTGGGTGGTATGCCCTGCGATAACAATAAAAGTGGAGTGCGGGATCTGGGTTAGGTCCTTCGCAATCTCCTCAGCTGGGGTCAGAACTGTGATGGCTTTGCCAGTGCACAGGTGTGGCATCAGCGTGAAGCATTGCATTTTGAAAGATTGTATTTCGCCGTATATGGCAAGACCATCTTTCAGGTGTTGTTCCAAAATGTCACGTTTTACCATAGTAGGCAAAAAGTCAAACGTGAGGAAAATTTGGTTTTTGATTTTGTCCATCTGGTTCATTTGGTTTCAATGACCCATTGCCCTTCGGGGAGGTCAACCACTATGCGCACTGCTGCAGCCTCGTCTGCTGCTTTTTTGCCTTTGAAACCTAGGTCCAGCCAACCGCATGACATGGAGTGAGGTGCAACGTACACCGCGGTTGGGAAAATTTTGTGTACATCTTCACAAAATTTTTCCCATAAGGCCGTTTTTTTTGTCCAGATACACGCGGACTCCAAATTCCACCAACAAAAGTGGTTGGGAGTGTGGCGTGTTGATGTACTGGTTGCATCATGCTTGCCATGCGAGTATCTCTGGGGAAATCGTGACCACACCAGTTTTTTAAGATTTTTGTCTATTCCGCCAGATTCTCCGGGGCGTTTTTGAACATTGGAGGCCACGGGCCTTCCACCTGCTCCTCTTACCTTGCTTGCCCAACTGCTCCCTGACATGGGCGCAGACTAATCTCCTCTGTGAGATTATCAAACTAGATTAAGTCTTGAATTGAATAGGTTGCAAAATTGTTTGCAACGAGAAAGAAAAGTTTGTGGTGGATGAAGTAGTTAATACTGAAATTACACAGATAGTGCAACACAAACGCTAGTGCCATCCAAGAGTCCTTGGGCCTCCCAGTGTTGATTGTCGATAATAAAGATGGCTCTAAATTTCTGGTAATAGACTACCATATGCTTAATAGTATCAAAAAGGATTCTTAATCTTTACCGCAGATTGATGATGCATGGACTATTTGAGTGGCGCTTTAAACTTTTCATCTGTGTATTTAATTTTTGGCTATCAACAGATACAGTGCAAAAAAGGAACAGGAAGAATTCGCTATAATCATGGCTCAAGGCTCCTACCAACGTAATAGAGTGCCAAAGAGGCTGTGCAACACCCCACGTCCTTCTGCAGGCTATAAATTGTATCCTTAGAAATCTAAACGTTTCTTGTGTTCTCA
Organism: Massospora cicadina; assembly: GCA_022478985.1. Lineage (NCBI taxonomy): Eukaryota > Fungi > Entomophthoromycota > Entomophthoromycetes > Entomophthorales > Entomophthoraceae > Massospora > Massospora cicadina. The sequence continues at coordinate 4,479 of JAKSZP010006729.1, forward strand.
TATACTTAGATAATATGAAATTTTTTTCTAGAATGTTTACTGAACATCTGCAACATTTGGAGAAAGTTTATACTAACTTGCCAAGGCTGATTAGAAGATTAAGCTGAGTAAGTGTAATCCTTCTTTAAGCAGCTGGAATATCTGTGTTTGTTACTCAAAAACAAGGCTTGCAGCGCCAGATAGCAAAAATTGAAGCTGTTTAAAGCATGGCATGACTGAGTAGCAAGTATAATGTTCAAGTGTTTTTTAGAATTAGTGGCTATTACCACCTGTTTGTATGGAACTTTAGTAAGTTAGATAACCTGTTATTTCACCTTCTTAAAAATGGTGTACCATTTGAGTGGATAGGGAACTGTCAGTTAGCCTTTGACACTTTATGGTTTTACCTCATCTAAGCGCTACTATTGATGTACCCTAATTTAAAAACTATTTATTATTAAAATGGATGTTTCTCATACCGCCATTGGAGTGGTGTTATTTTAACTTAATTCTGACAGAATTTAGCATCCTTTGGCTTATTGTAGCCGAACCTTGGACGTTAATGATTGGAATTATATGGTAATTAAAAAGGAGTTCATGAAAATTATCTATGCATGAAAACAATTCCAGGTTTACAGATGTGGAGTACATTTTACTATAGTAACTTATTATGCCTCTCTTCATTGGTTACAAAATTTAAAGTAGCCAGAAGGGTGGTTGGATAGATGGGCTTTGAAATTATAAGCCTACAATTTTGAATTTTGCATTTATATGGCATCAAGAATCAAAATGCTGGTGGGTTATCTCAACTGCCCCATAGCCTTGGTAGCTGATTCAGCTGATTAATCATTTGATAAGATGCTGACTCAACAATATGACAATGAACTGTAAGAAAATTAGTACTTCTTAGAAAATTTATGGAAGGACACGTTACCTACAAATGAAAGCTTTTTTAAAAGTACTAAATAATCAGCAATATTGGATACACTGACCAAAAAAGTGAACTTATACTATTATTGGGGCCTATAAGGGTATGGAGCATGAAACTTTCAAGAAAATAATGGAGTTATTGAATCAGCACCTTGATTGGGAACCTATCTAGTAATTTTTGGGACTCTCTGCTGTTGTAAGAAATGTCAAATGAATGTGACCTTCTGGAAAGCTACCTTTATCAACTGGTAAACCCCATCTTTACTTGACATACTATTTCTATTAATGTTGTGGGACCTCTTGCTAATACGTCAGGGCAATTTAAATACATAATTGTGGACATTTATCACTTCATAAGTGGGTGGAGGCCAAAGAGGTCCAGGAATTGGGCGCCACAATGACGCCAAAGCTCATCTTAGAAGATATTTATTGGCATGGATTCCACATTTTCTTTTGATAGGTAACGGGACTAACTTTATATCACAAATTCTTTGAATCTTAAGGACTTAATTAGTATACACAGGGTAAATTCTACGTTTTATTATCTGAGGCCAACAGCACCATATAATGAGTTAATGGTACCCTTGTTTGAATTTTACATAAGATAATTGTGGCAAAAGTGTTCAGTTAGAAACCTTTTTTTAAATTTATTTGAGGTAAGCTGACCAGGGGATGGACAGTACCAATACAAAATAACGATCAAAAACACAGACCAAACGCTCTAAATGAGTGGCGAAACACCAAAACAAAAAGGAAAGCCTAGTCAACCAGGTGTAGCAGTTGTGAACCGCTTATCCAACCATGGCGGAGGGGGAGAGGGAGGGGGTATCAGACAGATTATCAATTTCTTCTTCACAAATTGAAGAGAAAGATTAAAGCTGAGAGCAAAGGGGTCAGGGCATCCGCGGGATGTGGGTTAAGGAAATATAGAAAAGGGTTAAGCTGTTTTCTAACAATCTGGGCCTGGAGCACAGCCTCCAGGATTTGGCAACATGATGTTCAGCTTGTATGCGTGTATCAGGAAGCTGGGAAAATTCAGTTATATTGGCTCTGGTGATGCGCGTGGTGGGGGAAAATTCTGCCAGTGCAACAACTTGCTTGGCAGCAGAGGTGGCTGTCACAGGTAGTAGCATATTTCCTGGAATTTATCGCCCTTCTAAAGCCAAGTCCAACAAGCCCTTGGGGCAGAGACCAGAACCCCTTATGGCCACCAATGACCTATCTAAGGTCATTGACAAAAAATGTGTTTTGGCTTTGCCAGCCAGGGCTGAGGAAAACGGCTTAATTGAGGCAAAAGCCAAGGCGGGAATCTAACTCAAGACCCAAAAAATCACAAGATATGAGTTTTGAAATCTGGCCAAATTCGAAAAATTTTGATTTTTGTTGAAAAACAACAAATTTGTAGCTCATATCAGATTCCAATAACCACTAAAATCTTTATGAAGCAACCCCCTATATATTTAGTCTCAAAATGAGAAAGGCTTTGCTTTTCTAAGATACACAGATCACTTTAATAAAGTTTTAGGATTTTGGGCACATTTCCTGTATCTTGGTTTTGAAATAATACAACTCTGCAAAGTTCTTCAATGGCTGGAGTCCGTTTTTCTCTCTGGTTTGCCCCTACTGTTGTACCTTAGTCCTCCGTCTACTCCGCCACCTACTCCAAAGGCTCCACCTCTTTCTACTTTGCTGCCTTTTGCCCTAGATTTTTCGCCACCCTTCCCAGCTCCCAGGACCTCATATCCCTGATGGTTGTGTCCAGTTTGGTGTACATTTTGCTCCACATATTTATTTTGGAAATACCATAATAGATATTTTGGACGTCTCTTCATTTTGTTTGGTCACTTGGACTTGTTGGCACACCTTTGGCCTATGTCTCTCCCCCCAGCAAACCTCCTGCGCTCCAGTTTCCCTGATAGTGGCGGTTTCCCTTAATTGTTTAATTTCCACCTTTGCAACCTCAGGTACTCAGCAGGGTAAAAGATTTTATGTAGTCACTCATTAAATTGAGTGAAAGATTGTGCCACAGCTTCGCAGAGATGGTGGGTATCAGGAGAGGCCACAGCAGCTTTGGCCAGTTGATCGTCACTCAAGAATGGGGTAGCGGTGGGTTTGGGGATATAATTCTTAGGTGGGAAAGGGGTTGAAACCTTTTCTTATCTTCTGCCTTTTTGCTTATATTTATCTCATTATTTGGCCATAGACATTCCCCATTTTCTTTACTTCATGGAAATCAACTTGCGCTTCCCTCAAACTTATATTCTTGTGCCAGTCAAGACCAAGACTCCCAAAAATTATTTAAAAAACTCTGGTTCAGATTATATTCCAACTACAAAGTGCTGCATATTCCAATGTGATAGCTCAAAAAGCTCTCTTGTATTTGGTATTTTGCAGACCAGTGGCCTTTGCCCACCTTTACTGTAGGGGAACTTCAATTTTTATGACAGTTATTACTTGGAAGAACTACCAAGCTGGAACATATATGGAAAGGGGCCTTTTGAGATTAGTAAACATTTATGAATTTCTACATTTTGAAGTATCTGGTCAAAGGCACCTTATTAACTGGGTGCATGGTAAGTTCTTGAAGAAATATCTGCGGAGTTCTAGACCTATGTCCCAAGTTCTCAGTAAGTTAGTGGACCCCTCACATCTTTACTCCCCATTGTTTAGTCAAAGGGGGGTATTTTTTGTAATTTATTTTTGACCAGACATCTGAGTTCTATTATTTTAATTTCTATTCTCTATTTTAAATAAGTGGATAGTGGATTTGATTGGGCTATTATAATTAGTCGACCTGTGACCCATGCTTTATAAGTAGTGGGATAATGTATTAGTTTACTAGAAATTAAATCTTGGAATTTTCACCAGCGCAATTTTAATTCCTCAAATAATTGTCTACAGACACTATAGCCTCTATTACTTTATAGCATGCTATTTTATCTTAGTGTACTATTCTACTTTGCCCATGCCAGCATAAAATCATAGGTAATAGGGTCCTATACTTACTTGGTGTCTCCTTGCATGGACAAAAAGGTGTGAAGTTCTAGAAAAATGAGAAATTTTTCATTAAATATAGAAATGAATGTTTTCATACCTAAAATAAACTATTTCAGAGATGGGTTCATAATAAGAATATAAACTGATGCAAATGATCAGTTATATACTATTTTATAACAATCTATTTGCATATAGCATGTAACAAAATTAAGATATTTTGATATAGTATACAATAATAACAAAAACTTTTGATTAACATACAATTATTAATATATAATATGATAAAAATATGCAATAAATGTATAAGAAATTTAACTGTGGTCTCTGCTAGTTGGCAGGCCAACCAGTATGAAGACAGGTCAGCCCTTGCCATTTTGCCTTAGGCGATGGAGCCTGCAGCGCCAGATGATCCCCTTAGTGTGTAACCCACGCCCTTCAGGGATCCCCCAGCTAATCCTCAACCAACGAATAAATTAAGAATTTAAATCAAAGATAGATTAGGCAAAGGGAGATGTTTATTGAAAGGGAAGCGCCAGGTAAACATACTTACAAAAAGGGCTGCTGCACCCACTACCAACCTATCAGAATGTTATAAATTTGGCAGTATTCTGTAGATACACTGAAGGGTTTTTGCACAGAGTTCAGCCCACTGAGCAATAGGACCAACGATATAATGATTGTTGTCCACAAAACAACAGAATAAACTTGTAAATAAATATGGAGCACTTAATCTCACAACATTCTTTTATTTAATATATTGAATATAGTTTATCCTCGCTGTTCCTCTCACTATATACTATTAACAACCTCCTCTTTCAATCACTCATCTTGCTTATATCTCAGTGACATCAAATGATGCCATTTCCTTGGTTTAGTTGTTCATATCACCGTATCTCATAGGTTCTGACAACTCTTCATTCATTAAAATTCACAATCGCCTAATTTCAGGCGATTTATCTTTCCCTCATACATCAATATCTCCTAATCGCCTCATATGGAAGCAGTCCAATACTCATCCATTCTAATTTGATATCACCTCATCTCAAGGCGCTCTAAATTTGAACTCATACTCAGGCTCGTCAGATTCTACCCATTCTGAAAACTGGCTTATGGTTTATCATCCAGTTATATCAGATTCATGACACAGCATATTGCTTATTCGTCCAGCCAACCACTTTCTCAGCATTCCGCTGTGCTACTCTCTTCCTTGGCATCAACCCTCTTGCCCTATCCTTCCAAATGTCCAAATTTATTAGGTTTGGATCATCCTCAGCCTTGAGTTGCTGGTGATCCAGATAGATTACTATAAAAATAAATATCAATTGTGATTTTGACTTAATAATAATACACCAGAAACAGTTTTGGTTGCTTGGGTAACTCAGGACATATCATCTTTATACTGGCACACACTTTGACTCGTTGTAGTTGATTGTTCAGATCGCCTTTCTCAGGCATTAGTTGATTAATATAATAAGGTGCTTGAAAAAACTTCAGCTGCCTCAAACTCAAAATAGTTGGGTTCCACCAGCATTACTTAATTGATATATATGTATTATCCTTGGCTATTAGTTGCCAGTGATACTTTTACTAATTCAGGCCAGTGATTTGCTCTGCTTGATACTAACTTCTAAACTCAGAAGAATGTATAGATTCAGCTCGACCCAATTTGGGGAGCAACTCAACATGCAATCATCAAACCCTATGAAATTTAGTCAATAAGCCATTCCGCCAGGATTGACCTGTTACATCGCAAAAAACAAAAAAATCATTGGAGTAACTCATCTGGTTAAAATTCTGACAAAATGGAAGTAGCATCTTTTAAAATGCATAACCTTTTTATGTAGCTTCACTTTGTATTACATATGTTCCACAATATCTGTGATATATTTTGATGTGAATTCATTAAATGACTACTGTTGAAGCTTTATAAAAGATCAAAGATATGTGATGGTATCAACATCAATACACTCAATGGTCTATTTGATAATGCGACATAAATTAGACCAACTTGGAACCCATTATCACAAATGTTGACAAATGCTTTATCCATAATTTTTCTTATGATAATTGATTAAAGATTGTGTATCCAAGGATAACAGAAAACTGCTTACATGTACAACTTATATCACGCCATTTAAATGAGGATTTAATGGCCACAATAAGTACTGAGCTTCCATAAATAGTCAGACCTGTATGTTTTTCAATTGTATGAGAATTATAATGGCATATGTTCACTATAAGCCTCATACTCAAAAAAAGGGTCATAAATTTTATCAGTAATTGTGCCAACTGATCCATTTTCAAGATCCTTAGCCACCCAAAAATTTCATCTTAAAATAATTCAAGCTCCTTTACATAGATGTAACTTAGAAGACAACCTTTGAGCTTCATCAATATATGCAGCAAGCGCTCCTGAGCATTTATGTATACCTTTAATATAGGAAATCAGTTGTTCATTTTTTGTAACTTTTCATCATTAAGCTTATCAATATCAGTTTTTTTTAATTATGAACACTGCAATTACAAAAGACTTATATCCAGTATTTTTGACAAAAATGAGAAAATAACAGTTGATGATCAAGCTCAGTGATACTTCCATTTGAGATCCTATTATTGATTTCTCTAAAATATCATTAATCTCAAATGTATCTCATATTTGCGTTGAAAAACATTTTTTGAACTGTAAATATTGAAAATCATGACTAAATAGTTTTAGACTTTTTCAATATTGTAAAGGCTTTAATCACATATTAGATGAAGTTGTGACCAATTGGCCACTATATAAATGTAAAAGCCTCTGAATGGCAGGTTGGTTAATTGTGGTTTAGCGTCTATAAGTCATTGATAAACTTTAAAATGGTTCATCTCAATCTTATCAGCTTCATCATTAGATATGTACACATTGTACATATAAATTCAATAAATTTTATATAGGTAGTTTCTGTATAAATGCACTATTGTTCTAAAGGTTATTGATTTAGTAAAATTAAATGATTGTTTAATTTATGACCAAACTTTCATAAAATGAAAAATCCACCTGAATATGTATATTATGTACATTTAAAGTATGGTGTAAATTGGATGAGTAATTTTAGAGGAGTATTATTCATAAAAAGTGCAAAGTGATGGATAGAGGGGCTTCACATCTCTTTGCCTAATTATGGCCTTCCACCAGTAGTTTGATTATATCTAGTGTATCACATCTTTAATAGAAATGCCTCAAAACTTAGTTATTCATTTTTTATTAGAATTTAGACACTATAATCTTAGTATTCCATTCAAGGGTGCTTCTTGGTAACTATGGAATGCAACAATGAGAACTCTGGTAAATGTAGGATATCTGGGTGGGTACCAGGTGGAAGTAATTTACCTAGAGAAGCTGAGAGAGCAAATTTAGAAAGATTACCATTAGTAAGCCCTGGGCCACTGGCAGTATCCAATTATACATTGTGATCCCTTGTTTTGCAAAATATTCTACTTTTGTATATAAGGTTTTTCTGTTATTTATAATTAAAGTTACTGTCCTGATACAGTAGCTTGTATTTGTGTATGTTTAACCTGTGCGCTAGAAATATGATGCTGCTGCGCCAATTTTCACGCTTACTTAAGGGTTTATCCAAAGGGGTAGTTTGCCTGGTAGGGTAATCTCTGTTTCCACTCTAGTACAGGTTTTGATTATGTGTTGACAAAACCTGTACTGGCTATAAAAAAATCTCAGGTGGTATATTTGTCTCAAGGTTGCCCCACCCCAATTACTTTTTAAAGGTTTATCCAAATCCAGGAGAAATTTCTAAAAGATGTAATGAGTGTGAGGCAAATTTACTAAAACTGGTTATTTATTTCAGATCTCAGATTTCACTTTTATTAGGTATGCCAACCAGGAAATAGACATTACAAAAAGAGAAACTTCAAGAACAAACCAAACCAAACCAAAAATATGAGCCAACTGTCAAAAAGATCAGTGAGACACAAAAAATGAGAAAAAACAATCAGGTGGCACAGCGGTGAGCCGCTTATCCCACCATGGTGGAAGGTGGATCAGGAAAATTATTAATTTTAACTTCAGCAATGAAGAGGTGGACCACTGCTGATAGCAAAGGGAATTAGGCATTTGCGGGATGAGGGTCAAGGTGGAGCGGATATTTGTTGAAACTAAGAATTTGGGCCTAGATCATAGCCTCCATGAGTTCAGCCACATGGTGCTCATCTTGGATGCAGGCATTAAGAAGGTGGGCGAATTTTGTGATGTTAGCTCTGGTTATATGTGTGGATGGGGAAAAGTCTTCCAGTTCAGTGACATGTTTGACAGCATTGATGGCAGTTTCAGCTAGGCGTTTGATTTCCTCTTTTGCAACTAAAAGAAAATTGAGGGGGACTGGGTGATGTGCAATCCTTGTTTATATTCAGTGATGTATTTTGCCACTGCTTCACACAGGTGTTGATCTTTGGGCAAGGCCACCGCGGCCTTGGCAAGCTTGTGATCACTTTGGTTTGGGATAGCATTGGGTTTGAGGACATGTTGTCTTATTAGGAATGGATCATCAAAACCTAAATTCATAATGACTTTAGATTGATTGGTTTAGCTGGATGTGGGACAATAATACCAGATTTGGTCACTTCATCAGTAAGTTCCAGGGATTTTGGTTGAAATGGATTAATTCAGTGATAGGTGGCTGTGTTTTGTAAGCTTTAAGGTGGATGATTTTTTGGATTAAACATTGGTCCAAGCTTGCACCCAATTGGTTGGCATGGGTGTGAATTGGCCAGCTTAGGTTTGAGGTGCTAGTTTTTGCTTCTGATTAAAGCGCTGGCCTGGGGTGTAGGGGCAGCTAAAATCCCCACTTTATTGCTGTTGGCGTGGCCTCATGGGTGGAGTTGGCTGTGTTTGCAGGGTGTGAATTATATTGACATGTCTCTTTTGTGTTGTCCAATTCATAGCAGATGGGGCAAATTGTGCGACCATTATCCGTGCAGGCCCAAAAGAAATGGTCATTTGTAGATGGGGTATAGGTGCACAGTGGGATGTTCTGGGCTATGGTAAGCTGGTGGGATGTAATGGTGGCCATTGCCTGAGGTGCCGCTAAGTGCTCAGCACCACTTGGGACAATAAATTAGAGGATGGGTCTGTGCCATAAGTGGACAGCTCAGAAATCAGTTTCTCATATAGTGTTTGAGGGGGAGGTGTAAGGGGTTGTTTGCAAAGGTTATCATGAGTGTGGTATCATTGGGAAGATGTGTTCAGGTGGTGGTAATGGGTGTGTTTTTGTATATAAAGGATGTTGCTGGTGCAGCGGCCGCGTCCTCTTCAGTGGGGAAGCCAGTATCAAAATAGCCCTTGTAAAGGCAGAAGTTGATAAATCCTGCTGGTGCGAAGGTGGCCGTTGCCAGCTCAATAATTGCTTTGTCAGCATACATGAATAGACATCTCTACTTGACATGGAGGCAAAAGCGGGTTGTAGTCTAGGTAGGGCTAGGGGGTGGGGGTGTATGTTGGGTGGACTCATGCAAGGTGTAGTGCTAAGTCCCTTGGAGGGACAAAGTGGCCAGATGTATTTGGCAGACTGGTCAATCCAGTCCCCATGTGTTTGCCTGCCGGGCAGGAAATGCTAGCAGGTGGTTTCCCTCTGCCCCACACTGGGGCATCAGGTGGTGGATCTGAGGACATAAATGGGAAACTTATGCGGTGAGGCAGCTGTGGAAAATAAACTGTTTTTTCAAAATTGCTTAAAAGTGATGTCAAGTGGAAGAAAACCTTAAAATTGAAGTATAAAACATTGGCATTGGTTGCCAGTAAACTAATAAAAATTACTTCTAGTTATTTAACATAGCCATAAATCATCAATAAAGTCAATAACTAAGACAAAACGTTAAATAATGTCCACAAGTGCAAGCACATCTGCCACTATCTAATTGTATAATTCATTATAATTATGACCAGTAAAATTAAATGTATAAAGTTATCAAAACTAGTTACTATCTTTTTTTTAACAAAGGCAAGCTGAACAGGGGATGGACATTATCAAAATAGAAACTCCAAAATAAATCAACTGAAACAAAACCAACTACCCTAAAAAATCAGTAATAAATGTAAAAGAAACAAGAAAACAACCTACCAGGTGGCATAGCGGTGATCCGCTTATCCCTCCATAGCAGAGGGGGTAGGGGAACACACGAATCATCAATTTCAATTTCTGTAAATAATAGGCAGACCAATTCTGTTAGAAAAGTGGTTGGGGCATCCTCTGGAGGAGGTTTGAGGCAGATTGGATAATCATTAAGCCTGAGAATTTGGCCTGAATTATAGCCTCTATGAGTTCAGCCACATGGTGTTCAGCTTGGATGCAGGCATTGGGAAGGTGGGAGAATTTTGTGATGTTAGCTCCAGTTATATGTGTGGATGGGGAAAAATCTTCCAGTTCAGTGACATGTTTGACAGTGTTGGTGGCAGTTTCAGCTAGGAGTTTAGTTTTCTCTTTATCAACTACGGGGAAATTATGAGGGAATTGGGTGATTTGCAGCCCTTGTTTATATTCAGTGATGTATTTTGCCAAGACTTCACACAGGTGTTAATTTTTGGGCAAGGCCACCGCGGCCTTGGCAAGCTGGTGGTCACTTTGGTTTGGGATAGCATTGGGTTTGGGGATATGTTGCTTGGGTGGGAATGGATCATCGAAGTCTAAATTCATAAATGACTTTAGATTTATTGGTTTAACTGGATGTGGGACAATTTCACCAGATTTGGTCACTTTCTCCAATAAGTTAAAGAGATTTCGGTTGACTTGTATTGATTCAAGATAGGTGGCTGTGGTTGGGTAAGTTTTGAGGTGGATGATTTTTGGATTGAACATTTGTCCAAGCCTGCACCCAATTGGTTGGAATGGGTTTGAACTGGCCATCTTGGGTTTGAGGTGCTATATTTTGCTTCTGATTCAAGCGCATGGCCTGTGGGGGTGGGGGCAGCCAAAATCCTCACTCAAAAGCTGTAGGTGGGACCTCCTGGGTGGAGTTGGCCATGTTTGCAGTATGTGAATTATATTGATATAACTTAATTTGTTGTCCAATTCATAGCAGAGGGGGCAAATTGTGCGACCATTGTTGGTGCAGGCCCAAAAGAAATGGTAGATGTTAATGAGGCATAGTCATGCGGTGGGATGTGTTGGGATATGTTCATCTGGTGGGGGTAATGGTGTCCATTGCCCGAGGTGCTGCAAGGCGTTCAGTACCACTTGGGACAATGAATTGGAGGATAGGGTTTTTGCCATAAGTGGACAAACCTTACATCAATTCCTCATAAAGTGTTTGAAGGAGAAAGTGTGAAGGGAGTTTTGCAAAAGTTACCACTAGTGTGGTATCATCTGGGAGGCGTGTTCAGGTAGTGGTAATGGGGGCATAATTTACAATTTAATGGTGTAGCTGCTTCAGCAGCTGCATGCTCTTTGGTGGGGAATCCAAAATCTATATAGCTCTTGTAAAGGCAAAAGTCAATAAACCATGCTGGTGCAAAAGTGGCCATTGCCAGCTCAACTTTGCTTTGTCATAGTATAGTAAGAGATGTCCATACTTGACATGGAGACAAAAGCAAATATTGGATTGGGGTAGGGCTAGGGGGCAGGTCTGGTGGTCTCATGTGAGGTGGAGTGCTAAGTCCGTTGGAGGGACATAGCGGCTTGATGTACTTGGTGGACTGAAAGAGCCAGTCTGCATGCGTTTGACTGCTAGGCGGTAAACGTTAGCTGGTGGAGCACCTCTGCCCCACACTGGGGCAGAGGTGGTGGATCTGAGGACATATATTTGAATATTGATGCGGTGAGGTGGTGGTGGAAAATTGACTTTTTTTTTTTAAAATTGCTCAAAATCAATGTCAAGTGGAAAGAAAGATTTCAAAGCTAGTTACTAAATATTATGGACAGACTGCCCAATTAAATATATAACTATATATAGAACATATTGGAGAAATCATAATCTGGTTAAAATTCCAGAAATTGTCAATCTATTAAAATTTTTACAAGTATGAGGGTGCTATAACCCTTGGAAAATCAGGTCAAAGAGTCCTCACTGCCTCAGCTCAAACTTTCATGTAAAGATGTGTTGTTGGTTATGATAACCCTAGTTTGGAGGTCTTCTGGACATACTATATTGGCAAAGTGTTTGATAGTATAGATACTGTCTTTGTAGCTTCTATTAGCTTTTTAATAGTTTTTGCTTCATTTTTAGCACTAGTGGTTCCCAACCCAAAAGGGGGAGCCACCACGCATCTTTATTTGCAAATGGGCCAAATAAAGGGATTATTCAGATAAAAAGAATTTCTTAATACGGCACCTCATCTAGCAGATTAGGAATATATATCAGAAGGGGAGGAAGCCTTGGGGAAACTTTTATCTGGCGCCCGCTTTAGCTGGTGGACCATGGCAGACAGCATTGGGGTAGGAGCATCAGCGACATGTGGCATAAGGAGGTATAATTGTGGGTTTTCTTTAGTAATGAGGCCAGCGGTGTCCATCGCCTCAACATATTGAGCAAGTTGATGCTCAGCAAAAGTGATTAGAGCAAGCACACAAGTAAATGACTTGATGCGCCAGCAGGTTATGGGGTAAATGGGGTCAACAAAAGAGTTTTTTGCCACATCAATTCAAGTGTGGCTTTCACCAAAAGCAAGCTCCTCACTTTTGTATTTTGCATCCTCCTCAAAAAATGGGGGAAATTTGGGATGGGAATACTCTCAACAAGAGGTTCCATCACACCATGGAGTTGTTGGTAGAGGAGGGTGTTAGCAGGAACTTTAGAAGCTTCAAATGCCATTTTATTTATATTTTTTATATGTTGGATAACTGTTTTTGGGATGAAAAGTGCGGAGTCATGATTCAGGAGGATTGATGAAAAACTTTTCCAATAAAAAATCCAGTTTAAGATTATATGACCAGTCATTTTTGTCAATCCAATCAAGAAAATTGAAAGGATTCAACTCAGCTAATGCCAGCCCAGCCACCAAAGTTGGCAAGTTGGCCACACCTGATTGGCTTTGAACTGTTGACCATGGCAGCTCAGCTGAAACTGTATCAGCCAACAGCTCAGGTTGTCATAATTTGACCAAATTTTTAAAATTTTGATTGGCTGCAGTTTTGGAAGCCATGCCAGAATTTGCTGAGGTTATGGCAGGAGAATCAAACCCCACTAAAAAAAATTTGGGCATGGCTGAGCTGAGCTGACACTGAAGGGGGAGCAGCAGAAGTGGCAGAGGCAATTATTTTTGCTTCTTACTCTTTAGAAAGCCTAGCTTTAGCAACTTCATAAAATTTCATAGCTTTTTCATTTTTAGTGTTAGTAGAAATAAATTAATTTTATTAATTTGCTTTATTTTTGCACAAAAATGTACTAATATGTTAAGAGATTTTTAACCAGTAGCTCTATACTTTATAGTTATGGTTATATTATTAAATAAATTCCTTTAGATAAAATTTAGACTGATCTATATTATCCTTAAAAGGCAAAATTTTTATTATAGAATAATGATTTGACCAGAAATAAATTACTTGTAGTCAACTATTAGGTAAAAATTGTGTGTCATGTAATTAGTAAACATATATTATGTAAAGGTACAATAAGAGCCTTGTAGGATAACTCTGTTTCAATAACTAATTATATTACTAATAGTTAGTGAGTTTTTGAAAGTAAGTATATTAATGTTATAGGTTTGGAAAATATAGATTATATATATTATTATGAAAGTAAATTTATTCAAGGTAGGTCAACCTTGGGAGAATTACCACACCAGATTTGGGGTAGGAAGTGAAAACATAGGAATAGAGGACAAAACCCAAGTATTGAAGTAATTCTTCTATTAGTATGAAATTCAAGATATACAAAGCTTAAAAAGATTTAATATAGGGATAAACTTAATTATTAATATAGTATAGCCTCATTATGATAATGGAAATCTGATAAAAAAATTTATAAACCTTTTTATGAAGAAGATAGAAAATTTTAGAAGCTAAAACCTCACAATGATAAGTTTCTGAAATCAAAACACTTTTTTAAATTTGAATTTTAGTGTTATATTTGGGAAAGTACTACAAAAGATGTACAAGTAGATTAAGGTAAACTTATTTATTATAACACAAGATATTTTGCTTTCTAAATGTTGGTGCACTTAACTTTAATAGTTTTATCTTGTCTAGTTATATGATTTGGTATATATAAGGTATTTTGGTGCATAAGTTCTTTAAAAGTAATAAATTTTAGTTAACCTTCAGACTTTATTAAAATACTGTTGAGGCAAGCTATATAAGAACCATTATTCTTAAAATCTAATAATACATACACTTGATAACAGATCTCTTGTCCTATAAAAACCTAGCCTTTTTAAAATTCTAAATTTTTATTTGAGGTGGTCTGACCTGAGGATGATCTCACACCAATGAAGGGAAGTAAAGAAAATTGGAAATGAGGACAAAACCTGGAAAACCTCCATGCACAGTTTATGATAGGCCTGAAACTCCATGGACCGCCTTTGCCATTTGCTATCTCAGTTTGGGGCATTGGTGTGCAAAACCAACACAGTTATAATCCTTCCCTATCCAAAGTTCACCTACTGGGATTGAACTTGTGGAGGCAGTGGTAGAGGTCCCTATTTTACCACTGGGGTATCCTCCCCAACCTAGCCTTTTTACTAATCATTAACAATCTGAATTCAAACATTTTCAGTTATTCAGTTTATTTGGGGAAGGTCGACCAGGGGACAAGCACTTCTGATATAGTGAGAAAACTAATGAAATTCTACAAAAAAGACACCCCAGAGGGTTCAAGGCCCCTCTTGTTGTCTCCAGGATCAAAAAGATTAGGACGGTAGGGAAGGGGAGTTATGCTGGCTTATTCTTGAATGCAGCATGTGTGAAGGAAAGGATCAACTTATAGGAACCATATGGGGAACCATGTGTTGATTTTCCTTCTGTTACGGGTAGTCATATGTCCAAACAGCCATGCTTGAAAATGTTCCAATATATGGCTGTGGAAGCGATGAATGGCTTCTTGGATTGTTGGCGCTGCTCCTGTGAACAATTCCAGTACCATTGTATGTATCATCCATAGTGCTATTGCTACTATTAGCGCCCTGAGAGATGGGTGGATAGGAGATTCCATGTTTATAGCGAACATGTTCCTTGCTAGGCTGAATGGATGTCCGTTTTCTTGGCGGAAAAGGCGCATGGCCTCTTTCCATACCGCCACTGATGTTGGGCATTGTTCTATACTGTGGGCTAGGCTTCCGAACTGACCACATATTGCACATGAGGTGTGATTGGCGTTTGACCGTTCAGCTGTTTGGTATACTCTCCTCATGCACCTCCATACATGTGCTTTTATCCTGGGTTGGAGTAGAGTGTGATGTGTGTATCTCCATACTCTTCTTTGGGTCTCCAGGTTGTAAGGTATGTCCATATGGTCCAGGTAATCTATCCTGGCTATGGTATTTGAGCTTTTGCTTATTATATTGTCTGTGACTATTTGATCATTGATCTCCTGTCTGTGAGTTAGCCTTGGGCGTCCTCAGTGACTGTTTTGTCATTTATGTGAATCCGCCATGTCGCTCTTCTCATGGCTAGGAGTATTCATTTGAAATGTGCAGGAGTGCCGTGTGGTCCTGCAGCTGTGGGATGGGATGTCAGATACTTGATTAATGTGTTTGGATGATCTGGGTTTCTTAGTTGTAGTGCACGTGTTAAGTTATATCTTGCTGTTCTGGCCCAGTGTGTATCTGGAAGATCTGGGCTAGTCACCTGAGCTATCCAGGATCCCAGTATATGGGTTGCTTGCTCTACGTAATTAGTAAGCCCCATACCTCCATTCCTTCTAGAGCCAAAAGGGTTTCAAGGCGTACAGGGGGGTTGTGGGTAAACCATAGCCATCCTTGTAATAGGGCGTGGACTGTGTTGAAGAAAAATGGTGAGAAAGAGATTTCCTGGGCCATGAACCATATGATTGATAGAATCATTGAGTTGGCTACCGTGACCCTTCATGTTAGACCTGTTTGGTGTCCATGTAAGGATGCAATGCGTTTTGTTAAATTGTCTAGAAGTTGATTTTCCATCATGGAGTTAGCGTAACTTCCTGCTTCCAACCATACTCCCAAGTGACGAACAGGGCCAGCTGTTGGCTTAGTGATGAATGGAAGTTTCAGTGAGGTCGTTGCAAATTTTCGCCTCCTATGTCTTGTCAGGAGTCTTAATGTTGTACTAGCTTGTTGGCCCTGTGTAGATGGCATCCACTGGGTCTGATATTTCCCCAGGAGTATAATTTCCGTTTTCTCAGTGTTAAACGATGCGTTACTTATGGCTGAATAGTCTTTTATTATCTTCACAATTCTGCAAGCGTCCTGATTGTTGAATATGCTCACCACACAATCATCAGCTAAGGCCATCATTTTGACTGGTGGTTGGCCCTTGACGTTGATTCCTTTGAGAAGTGTGTTTGTATTTCGGATTAGGGGGTCTAGGCTAAAGTTGTAGAGTAGAGGGTTTAAGGGGTCTCCTTGTTTTAGTCCTCTCTGTGGGATAACTGGGTTGGTTAAGAAGCCTGCTCCCCACACAGCCATGGTTGCAGACTCTGTAAACAACATTACCCAGTTTATAAATCTATTTGGAAGCTTGAATTTTTGAAGGCAGGCCCTAAGATAGGTCCAGTTCACCCTGTCATATGCATTTTGTTGGTCTAAAAAGACAAGTGCTCCAGAGGTTTTGAACTGGCAGACATTTGCAACTGTGTGGATGTTATCCCATATGGATCTTCTTGGGACAAATCCATATTGTGATGAGGATATCGCATCAGTTGCAATTTCTCCTAGTCGTTTAGCCATAATTTTTATGAAAATTTTTGTATCTGTGTTGGTTAGGGAAATTGGGCGCCAGTTGTATAGGTCTAATCTGTCTCCTTACTTAAATAAAGTGACCGTGTAGGCTTCTTTGCCTCCAGGTAGGAGGCATGTTTCCATAATACACTTGTTCATTGAAGCTAGAAGAATATTAGAGATGTTAGTAAAATATTTTATATAAAATTCATAGGGAATCCCATCAGGTCCAAGGCATTTCCCTCTTGGTGCACTGCATACTACTTCTCATAATTCCTCGCGCAATATTCATTTTTATTAAAAATGTGATTTTGGGCCGCGGTGTTGATATGTGCATTTGTGAGGAATTTTTTGATTTTTTCTGGTTTGACTGGCTTAGATCTATACAATTTTGTATAAAATCTGTGCACTTCAGTTGTGACTTCTTTGGGTGTTTCTGCTATGATTTGTCCAGTTGATGGACCTGTGTACAAGATAATGTATTTTTCCTGGCGTGAAATTGGCAGAAAAAGTATCTTAAGCAAGTTTCTCTGTCTCTTATGCTTCTGCCTTTATATTGGACTTCAACTTGGTGTTGGTGTTCGCAGATCAGGGTGTTTAGCCAAGCAGAAACCTCCGCCCATTTGCAACCCCATCCAATGCTGTATCCCATTCTTGGTAAGTTGTTTTCTAGATGGTCAATTTCAGCCAATGTGTGTTTGATAATGGCTGAAACTGCCCTGTGTTTTCTAGACGGTGTATGTTTAATTTGTTGGGTTGTTGATTTTTTGAAGTTTTCCCAGGTGGTTAGTGGGTCTGGGCAAAAAGGTGTTTGAAAATCCTGGGTTGAGGATATTTCCTCCATCCAGGATTGAAATTCTAAGTTGGCTAAACTTTCTGGGCATATTCTGCACCATCTGGGTGCTTGGGTAATTGGTTCTGCCGGTTTGTAAGACACTAAAACAAACTGATAGTCAGAGAATTCTATTTTTGCAGTTTTAAATTTTTGAATTTGGTGATTAAAATTATTGGTGCAAGCATTAGGTCTATCCTCGACATAGGGACAAGTGTACCATTGTGTACATGTGGACGTTTCATGTTTTGTAGCAGGGATTGCCTTTTTGGCAGTGGATCATATAGTCCCCAGGTGGCCTTTAGTACTTGGAGTTCCACTTTCCCTTGTGGTATCTCCATTGTGTATGGATATCAGTCCATCTCTGGGTTAATCCAGCAGTTCATTTATCCCATTATGAAAGTATTTGCTGGTAGATTTAGTTGTGTTAGGGCTGTGAAAATTCTCTTTGGTCATATGCACCATTTGGGGCTTACACACTGGCTATTTTGTGCACTTTGGTGTGCCATGAGAAGGTTATGGAAAGTATGCGGCCATCCAGGAACAATTTTTATTAATAGATTTAAAGTTTTGGTTCATGCATACAAAATCAAACATTTTAGAATAATAAAGAAAATTAACTAGTATATAAGTTAGTACTTTTAGCTTCCCACGAATAAGCTTCCTTATTTGTAACTTTTGGCAAGGGTCATTAGAAAATTATTGAACTACAATAACTATCTAGGAAAGTTGATAATTTGAGTAAAATCATGATTAAAATTTAAACCTTAATACTTAGTTAAACAACACTATAATTTAATCAGTCTCACTTATCCACTCTTATATTATCTGATAATATCAGTCAATCCTGTCTTATGGTTGTTTTAATCTGAATTTTTATATTTTGTTTTATTTATGCTTCTTGTGGTTGGAGGCAGGAGGATACGCGTCAGCAGTAGTGGAGGGCCATATACTGGACAACGTGATGAAGCGAATCGCCTCTCTCAGAGCCCACCCTACTACCCTCACTGGCAGGGTTGTTCTTGCCAACTCTATGCTCCTATCCAAAGTCTGGTTTGGAGCCCACGCCATCCCCTTCTCCCCAAGCTTCTTCAAATCCCTGTATGCTTTGCTACAAGGTTGGCTTTGGTCAGGCCGCCCTCCACCAGTACGGCTAGATGTCATGTTTGACCCTCATCATCATGGTGGCATGGGCCTACTTGACTTCAAAGCCCATGCCGCCAAGATCCTAGGCACCTGGATTGCGGCCGTCACTGCTCCTACACTCCCATCCCAACACTGGTCCCGCGCGGCCCGCTCCAACTTCTCCCGAGCCTTGGGCCTCAACAATCCATCAAACCCCCACTCCCTGATGAAATACCTCGCATCACACACATCAGCCACAGGTCCTCACGGGACCAAAACCCACTACAAACGAATCCTACTCTCCATGCGAAGCGCAGAGTGGAGAATTCGTATTAGTGGACATACAACCCAAAGAGGCCGCCCCTCTCCTCAGTTCACACAAGAGGTACAGGGGCTACCCATCCATGATGGCGTGATCCCCACTCGACCCCAAGTCCTATCCAGGGTGGACTACCTGGACATGATGGACATCCCTTATTCCACTGAGACCCAAAAGACTATCTGGAAATACGCACACCATCCTCTGTTGCAGCCTCAAGTCCATTCCCATGTGTGGCGCTGCCTGAGGCGGGTGTATCGTACAGCTGAGCGCTCTAATGCTTTACACTCATCCTGTGTCGTGTGTGGCCAGTATGGAACGCTGTTTCACCGCCTTGAGAAGTGCCCCACCTCTAAAGTAATATGGCGCGAAGTCCAACGTCTGCTAGGCCAGGATCAAACACATCCCTTCAGTCTGTCAAGAGATATGTTTGCTTCATCAATGGCCTCCCCCTCCCACCCTCCCTTCGTGCTCTGGTGGTTGCAATCGCCATGTGGGCTATCCACACGATTGTCTTGGATGCCATCGCCGGATCCATCCCCACCCTCCCTGAAGCTGTCCACAGATTCCGGTCTCATTTGGTGGATCACTTTCAAGCGTGGATGTTTGGATATCTCCCACCACGTCGCCGGCAGCTGGCCTCCTCCTGGTTCCCAGTCTGGTTCATCAAATCAGACCCCTTCCTCCACACGCGCTCAATAGTGGCTACGCCCCCTACACACGTTCCCTCCCCCTTCCCATAAGTGGCGTTCCCGCTGGCAACAAGAGATAGCATCGCTTCTCTGGGGTGCCTCACCTGGTACTGAGTTTTGTCTTGTCTGAGTCATATTCGGAAGTGTCCATCCCATGGTTGGCCTTCCCCGCAATAAATTTAAAATTTATTTATGCTTCTTAAAGATAACTGCCACTTTTAAACACTTGTTTACATTAGTACTCAAAAACAAATTTTGATAGCTTTTAAATTTTAAATTTAAATTTATTGTGAGGAAGGCTGACCATGGGATGGACACTTTCGAATTTGACCCAAAAGAGACAAAACTTAGTAACAGGAAGGCACCCCAGAGAAGCGAAGCTATCTCTTGTTGCCAGCGGTAACGCCACTTATGGGGAGGGGGAGGGAATGTGCGAGGGGGCCGTAGCCACAATTGAACATGTGTGGAGGAAAGGGTCTGATTTGATGAACCAGACTGGGAACCAGGAGGAGACCAGCTGTTGGCGACGCGGTGGGAGATATCCAAACATCCACGCCTGAAAGTGGTCCACCAAATGATACTGGAATCTGTGGACAGCTTCTGGGAGGGTGGGGGTGGAGCCTGCGATGGCATCCAAGACAATCGTGTGGATAGTCCACATGGCGATTGCAACCACCAGAGCATGGAGGGAGGGTGGAAGGGGGAGGCCATTGATAAAGCAAACATATCTCTTGACAGACTGAAGGGATGTGTTTGATCCTGGCCAAGCAGACGTTGAACTTCGCGCCATATCACTTTAGAGGTAGGACACTTCTCCAGGCGGTGGAACAGCGTTCCATACTGGCCACACATGACGCAGGATGAGTGTAAAGTGTTAGAGCGCTCAGCCATATGATACACCCGCCTCAGGCAGCGCCACACATGGGAACAAATTTGAGGCTGCAACAGAGGATGGTGTGCGTAATTCCAGATAGTTTTTTAGGTCTCAATGGAGTAAGGGATGTCCATCATGTCCAGGTAGTCCACCATGGATAGGACATGGGGCCGTGTGGGGATCACGCCATCTTGGATTGATAGCCCCTGTACCTCTTGTGTGAACTGAGGAGAGGGGCTGCCTCTCTGGGCTGTGTGTCTGCTAATACAAATTCTTCACTCAGCGCTCCGCATGGAGAGGAGGATTCGTTTGTATTGGGTTTTAGTCCCGTGAGGACCTGTGGCTGATGGGTGTGAAGCCAGGTATTTCGTCAGGGAGTGAGGGTTCACTGGATTGTTGAGGCCCAAGGCGCGGGAGAAGTTGGAGCAGGCCGCGTGGGACCAGTGTTGGGAGGGGAGCGTAGGGGCGGTGACAGCTGCAATCCAGGTGCCAAGGGTTTTGGCAGCATGGGCTTTGAAGTCAAGCAGCCCATGCCACCTTGATGATGAGGGCCAAACATGACCTCTAGCCGTACTGGTGGTGGGCGGCCTGAACAAAGCCATCCTTGCAGCAGGGCATACAAGGATTTGAAAAAGCTTGGGGAGAAGGGGATGGCGTGGGCTCCAAACCAAACTTTGGAGAGGAGCATAAAATTGGCTAAAACAACCCTGCCAGTAAGGGAATTAGGGTGGGCTCTGAGGGAGGCGATGCGCTTCGTCACAATGTCTAGAATATGACTCTCCATTACTGCTGATGCGTACCCGCCTGCCTCCACCCACACGCCCAGATGGCGTACTGGCCCTATGGTAGGGCGTGGCATGAAGGGGAGCACCAGTAGAGCGGTCTGGGGTGAGCTGGGAGGGCGAGCACGTGTGCGAGCAAATGGGCTGGGCTGGGCACTGGTTGCTGGGGCCCAGCAGGTTTGATACCGACCAAGGAGGATGGTTTCAGTTTTGGAAGCGTTCAGTGCAGCGTTGCTTACCTGGGAATACTCCTGGATGAGAGCTTCAAGTGCGCATGCATCTTTATTATTAGACACCCCAACCACACAGTCATCTGCAAACGCCATTATCTTGACTGGGGCTTGGCCTGGCACATGGACCCCAGTGAGTTGGGCATTCTTGTTTCGAAGTAGTGGGTCAAGGCTAAAGTTGTATAAGAGTGGGCTAAGGGGGTCACCTTGTCGCAAGCCCCTTTTGATGGCGGACTACTTCCGTTAGGAAGCCAGGGCCACGTACTGCCATTGTTGCAGATTCCGTGAGCAGCATTACTCAGTTGATGAAGTGAGGAGGTAAGCGGAATTGATGGAGGCAGGCCCTGAGGTATTCCCAGTTTACTCTATCATAGGTCTTCTGTTGGTCCAAAAATACAAGTGCCCCAGAGGCTGTGGACTGGCATGCATTATCCACAGAGTACACGTTGTCCCAAATCGACCTTCTGGGTATGAAACTGAATTGTTCTGGGGAGATGGTGGCAGATGCTACAATTCCTAAATGGTTAGCCATGATTTTTGTTAAAATTTTTGTATCCATACAAGTTAAAGAAATGGGGCGCCAGTTGGTTAAGTCTAGCTTGTCCCCTTTCTTGAAGAGTGTGACGGTGAAGGCCTCTTGTCCTCCTGGTAGGAGGCGCGTTTCCAGAAGGCTCTGGTTAAGTGAGGCTAGCAGTAGTGGGGATATATATTTGAAGTACCTTTTTATAGAATTCATATGGAATGCCATCTAGGCTTGAGCATTTCCAGTTTGGTGCACCGCAGATGACTGTCCATAATTCGTTTGGAGTAATCAAATTCATTAATTATGGGTATCAGGAAATGGTGCGGATGTGGGTTTGGTTGAGAAATTCCGCCACTTCCAGCCAGCTGAATTGGATTGGATCGGTATAACTTGGAGTAATACTTTTGTGTTTTGATTGCCACTTTGGCTAGCATATCCACGATGGAATCATCCAATCTTCACACCTGTGTGCAGGCCACGCTCTGGCGTGGTGCCAAAAAAAAATTTAAAAAATATGCGGTGCACTTGTCGCCCTCTGTAATGCATTTGGCCCTGTACTGAACACAAACCCAATGTTTGTGTTGCCTTTTGAGCGCGTTGAGGTGGGCGGCTGCTTCCTCCCACTTCCAGCCCCATGCAGGGCTGTAGCCTGTGGATGGGATGTTGGACTCCAGGTGTGCCAACTCTGCCAGAGCGCGCGAGATGATGGCTGATGTGGCTCATGAGCGTTGGGAGGAGAGGTGGCGAGAGTGGCAGATGGTATCCTCTTTGAAGGCTGCCCATGTGGAGATGGGGTCCACGCAAAACAGTATAACAAACTCTTTTGCCAAAGTTGCTGATTCCACCCAAGTGGAAAATCCTGGCGACGCAAGTTTGGGAGGGTGGAGTTTGCACCAATGTGGGGCCTTAGCCACTGTGACAGGTAGGTGGTAGGTTATTGAGACTAGCCGGTGGTTGGAGAATTCAACTTTTGTTGTGTTGAAATGGGAAATGTGGGTTTGGAATTTCGCCAGCATAAGGATAAGGTCTATTTGTGTCATGGACCTTAATTGGCCGTTGTGGACATGGGGTCGCATCATGTTTTGAGCAGCAGGGCTCACTGCGGCAGTGCATCCATTAACCCAAGGGTGGCCTTTAGAACGCGAAGTTCTATGTGACCCTGAGGGGACGTGGGATGAGGAAGGCCAACGGTCAGTTGGTGTGTTTAGCCAGCAGTTCATATCGCTGACTATGAAAGGGTCTGGGGGTAACAGGAGGGATTTAACTGATGAGAAAAATTCCCAACATTCTTGTGCACAGGTTGGGGCATAGATTTTGATGATAGCATGTGCCATGTCAGCCCACGAGAAAGTGACAATGAGGACTCGGCCGTTGAGGAAGGATTCTGATGATAAAAATTTGAAAAAATTGTTTTTCTGAACTAGCACCCCACAGTGCTCTGACCAAAAGGATAGGGATGGGAGGAGCATGGTTTTCCAAGCATCCTCGGAACCTCATGGACAGTGGGACTCCTGGATGGCCAGGATATCCACAGGTGAATTTTTTTGTAAAAACTCATTTTCCTAGCCCAGGACGGTGAGGCCTTGAGTCCAGCAATATTCAACATCCCTAAAGTGAAGGTTTCCCCATTGCACCTTAGGTGTGAGGGGGTGGGCACCCAGGCCCACTAGCCTCCTCTAGATCCCCACAGGCCTTCACGGCAGCGTGGGTGTTTGCAGCAACGATATCAGTAGTTTTGTTGATTTTTAGCATAAAGGTTCGCGTTGGCTAGTGCCTTCACTTTTTGTTTCCCCAACGTCAAACGAATTTTTTGTGGTGTGGATGAGTTTGGTGCACCATCAAGCTGGGCAAAAAAAATTTCAGGTAGGTTGGAACCAAGTTGGTTTTGATCAGAGCTTGGTTGCAAAGATCAGGTGAAATTGAGTTGCCCATTGGATCCTCAGATTGGGTGGCCCAATGGGCATGAGCTTCCCAATTTGATTGGTTGATGGATTCCCAAGTTGCTTCTGCTGTGAAGGTTTTGATGTCCTCCTGGCGTTGGGAGTGTGGGATAGCGGTGGTGACTTTGGCCGCTTCTTTGGCCGTGGCCCTGAAGGCCTGCTTGGCCTTCTTCCGCTCTTGCGGGGAAATAGGTTTTACCAGTAGGTAGCAGCCTTGTGCTCCCCATGGGAAAGACTCTTTGGTGCTTGCGGTTGGTTTGTAGTGCGCCTCTCCACTGGCCATGGCCGCTGAGGGGTGCTCTTGGAATGTGATGCCCTCCTTGGTGGGGCATGTGTGTGCCTTATGGCCAAACGCATCGCAGTGGGTGCAGATGGGGGGCGCGCTATCCACAGTTACCCAGAAAGGGTGGGTGGTATGCCCTTTGATAATGATATATCTGGAGTGTGTGATCTGGGTTAGGTTCTTTGCGATCTCCTCAGTTGAGGTCAGAACTGCGATGGCTTTGCTGGTTCACAGGTGTGGCATCAGCATAAAGTGTTGCATCTCAAAAGATTGTATTTCACCATAAATGGTGAGACCATCTTTCAGGTGTTGCTCTAAAATGGCACGTTTTACTGTAGTAGGCAAAAAGTCAAACGTGAGGAAAATTTGGTTAGATTTTGTCCATCTGGTGCATTTGGTTTCAACAACCTGTTGCCCTTCAGGGAGGTCAATCACTACACACACTGCAGCAGCCTCATCTGCTGCCTCCTTATTTTGAAACTGAGGTCCAGCCAACTGCATGACATGGAGTGAGGTGCGACGTATACTGCGGTTGGGAAAAAAGTGTGCACATCCCCACAAAATTTTTCCCATAGAGCTGTTTGTTGGATGTCCAGAAACACACGGACTACATATTCCACCAACGAGAGTGGTTGGGAGTGCGACATGTTGATGTACTGGTTGCATCGCACTTGCCAAGCGAGGAATTCTGTAAATAGTGACTGCCAGTTTTTTAAACTTTTTTCTATACTGCCAGTTTCTCCAAGGCGTTTTCAAACGTTTGAGGCCGCGGGCCTACCACCTGCTCCTCTTACCTTACTTGCCCAACTGCTCCCTGTCATGGGCGCAGACTAATCTCCTCTGTGAGATTATCAAACTAGAATCAGACTTGAATTGAATAAGTTGCAAAAGTGATTGCAACAAGAGAGAAAAGTTAATTTTGATAGCTTTTAAGATATGCCAAAATCGTAGCTCATTATGATGTTTTCTTACAGTATAGAAGCTTAAGATATGTTATTAAATAATCAAGAACATATGTAAGACTGACATAAAAATTAGTATACTATGCATATAAGATATTACTGACAAAGAACACTAAGTCATAAACTTAAAACAAGAAAAGTTTGTAAAATTTACCATAACCTAAATCTAATAATTTCCCAGGATAAATACTCTATTAAATCATAAATTTTAGTATATAGTATAAGTTGAGCCTGTTACTTAGTACAGTAAAAGAATCACTTAATAAACTATAACCAAACTTTAAATAAGCTGCATATCAAATCTTTTGATAAAACAAAAAACTTATTCAATTGTATTTTTATTCTGGATCTCAAGTTATTTTATCAAAAAACAACTATTTTTGATATAAATAAATCAGCTTTAAATTTTGATTTCCTATATGTAAAAAAGATTAGTTTAAAAACTTTTCTCTCTCATTGCAAACACTTTTACAACATATTTAATCAAGTTTAGGTAAGTTTTTAAAATCTCATTGAGGAGATTAGTGTGCACCCAATGTTGGGTAGCAGTTGGGTGAGCAAAGTAAAGGGCACAAAAGCGGTCCCAGTTCTCTTCAAGTTTTGTAAACGTCCTGGAGACACCTGCAACCCAAATAAAATTAATAAAAAATTTGGCGATTAGCATTTCCCCAGAAATTTTGGCCTGGCAAGTGAAATGTACCCAGTTCATCAATATGCCACACTCCCAGACCCTGTCATCAGTGGAGCATGGGGTGCGATTTTTCCTGGATATACAACAAACAGCGCTTTGGGAAAAGTTTTATGGAGATGTACACACCCATTTCCCAAATGCAGTGTATGTTGCACCGCACTCCATACCCTGAGGTTGGTTAGATTTTGGGTTCACAACCAAACATGCAGTGGATGAAGCCGCAAAGGTGCAAGTGGTGGGTCTCCCAGATGGTTAATGAATAGTCAACATGAAGTGCACTTGCTGGAATAAATCAAATCAATTTTTGTAACACTCAGCTTCCTATCTACAATGATTAAGTGCACTGTGCTTGAGCACCATCTTTTGCTGGGCTCACTGAATATGGGAAATCCAGTCCTTTGAAGTGCAGCACTTTACGCTTATGCCAGACCTGTGCACATGCAAAGCAAATTCTGTACTTACCCCATCTGCAGGGGTTGCGGAAGATTTGACCTAAATCCCCAACACTGTTTTTGTGGAAATTGATGGGCAAGAATCCTGCCCATTCCGTGTCACCATGGATAGCGTGCATCCTATCTGCACCTTCTGTCACGCTTTTGGCCACAAGGCCTACACCTGCCCCACCAAAGAGGACATTGCCCAAAATGAAATTATCCCAGATGCAATTAGCGGTGTAGACGCCCATTATGAACTGGCTATAGATACTGACGCTGCCTTCCCATGTGGCGTGCAGGGGTGCTGCATTCAAGTCAAACCTTTGTCCCCACAGGAGTGTAAGAAGGTCAAGCAGGCCTGCAGAGTGGCATCCAAGGCGGCGGCCATAGCCGCATTTGTGATCCTGCCCACCAAGCTACAGTAGACTATTGAGTCATTAATTGTGGAAGCAGCTCACAAATCCATCCACCAATCAGATTGGGCAACCCAACCTGAAGACTCAATGGGTGAGTCAGATTCACATAACCAATGTTACCAAGCCTTTATTGAAACTAAATTTCCCACCAATCTACCTACCAATTTTTGCCAACATACAATGGTGCACCGCAGGAACACACCAAGCTGAAGAATTGTAACAGGGGCAAATAAGCCAAAGGCAAAACCAACGACAATCCCGCCATGAAAGCAACCCATACTGACACTTACTCCATAGCACAGAATACCCACGCTGCCATACAATGTCATACTGAAAAACAGAAGGCTGAAGGGCATGAGAGCCTTTCCCCTTGCACCTAAGGTGTGATGCGGGGAGCCTTTACTATAGGGTCGTTGAACATTGCTGGACTTAAGGCCGCGCCATCCTAGGATAGGAAACTGTTTTTTAAAGAATAAATTACCCGTGGAAATCCTTGCCATTCAGGAAACCCACTGTCCATACAGTGCTGAGGACACTTTGGCAACCATGCTCCTCCCTTCCCAGTCCTTTTGGTTGCCACACTGTGGAGTGCTTATATGAGCAACCTGTAATTTAAATTTATTTTGTCTTTTTTGTACCCTGACAGCCATGTCCTTGTTGTATCCTTTTTGTGGGACAACGAAGTGCATGCTGTCATTAAAAATATGCCCCAACTTGTGCAAGAGCTCATTAGGAATTCTTCTAGGCCATTAATTCCCTCCTGCTTCCCCCTGACCCATTTGTTGTGGGATATATGAACTTCTGGACCAACCCAGCCATTGACCTCTGGCCCTCGTCGCCTACCACCCACAGGGCACATAGAACTTCACGTTCTAAAGGCCACTTCGTGGTTATTTGATACTCTGCCTCTGCATGCACCGCTGCTGACAAACATGTCTCATCCTCTTGTGCACAACGGTCAGCTGAGGCTTATGTCCCACATTGACCTTATTCTTGCACCGTTGAAGTTTCAGTATCAGGTTGCACACTTTACGATGATAAAACTTGATTTATCTGACCACAGGATGGTATCAATTTCCTTCTATTTGTTGCAACCAGTGGCACAGGCGCTGAAGTGGTGCAAATCCGTCCAGCTGAGATCATGTCACCCAGGTTTTTCTCAAGGGTGTACAATGAAATCTCAGCACTGGAGTTTACCACACCGTTATGTGCAGATCCACTTTCTACATGGTCAAAATTCAAAGTGAACACCGTCTTCCAGGCATGCCACTTTTAAATGTCGCTCGTGGGCTGCCTTAGAATCATTATATGCATGCTTTCAGAGGCGGACCACCTGGAATCTAATGTTTCTGATGCAGGCTTCAGCCCAGCTTGGGGTCATAAGTGGGAAGAAGTGTCCGCTTGCCTCAACACACTGGTAATACAACACAAGCATCAGTTTGTGTGCAGTACAAGACAAAAAATAAACAGTGGGTGACACAAGCTCCACTTACTTTTTTTGAATATCTTTGCACTGTGATAGAGCTTGGTCTGCATACAGGTGAGGCAGCTAGACCACTCCAAAGCAGATACTATAGCTTAAGTGGCAATCAAAGTTTGAAATTATCACTCCAAATTGTATCACTCTGATCCAGTCAAACTGGCCAAAGTTGTTGATTTTCTTGAAAGTGCACATATCCACACTGTTTCCCATTATCCGGAGTTAATGGATTTAATTTTTTGGAACAAACTCTGGTCCGCCGTTTGCAGTGCACTGTACAGGAAATGCTCAGGTCCAGATGGGATTTCTTATGAGTTTATAAGAAATATT
Organism: Massospora cicadina; assembly: GCA_022478985.1. NCBI lineage: Eukaryota > Fungi > Entomophthoromycota > Entomophthoromycetes > Entomophthorales > Entomophthoraceae > Massospora > Massospora cicadina. The sequence continues at coordinate 33,136 of JAKSZP010006729.1, forward strand.
TCGATTATTTCTCCTCCTTACTGCTTGCCTCAATGAACCAGTGCTTATTGGAAATGCACCTCCTCCCTTGGGGCCAAGAGGCCTACATATAACGCTGTATAAGAAAGGGGATAAGCTGGACTTGGCCAACTGGAGCCCATATTAAATACTAATACAGATACTATTTTTTACTAAAATCATGGCCAACTACCTAGGGGAAGTTGCCTCTGCTCTCATATTCCCTGAGCAATTTTGTTTCATTCCCAAGGGGTCTATTTGGGACAACATACATACTGTAGCCAACGTCTGAAAATCTACGGCTACTGGAGCACTTGTTTTTTAAACCAGCAGAAGGCTTATGATAGAGTCAACTGGGATTACATCAAAGCCTGCCTCCACAAGTTCTACCTATCCCATCTTTTCATTAATTGGATGATGTTGCTCAGTAAATCTGCCACAATGGCTGTGCATGGCCCAGGATTCCTAACTGATGTAGTTCACCCTCATAGGGACCTATGCCAAGGGGACCTACAAGCCCACTCTTATAATTTCTTCCTTGACCCACTTTTGCGCGATATAATGCCCGCCTTGCTGGTGTCCATGTGTACGGCCAAGCACCAGTCATGATGTTGGCGTTTGCTGATGGATGTGTGGTTGGGGTGTCTAACAATCATGATGCACGCGCTCTAGAAGCTACTACCAGGTTTACTTCAGGGTAAGTAACGCTGCACTTAACGCCTCCAAAACCAAAATCATTCTCCTTGGTCAGTACCAAGCTCACTGGTCACCAGCGCCCCATTTTCTACCTGCTGAAGCAGGTAGCTCATGGGTTCGCTTGCCCCGCCCATCCCAAACAGCCCAGCTCGTGCTCCCCTTTGTGCCAAGACCCACCGCTGGTCCAGTACGCCATTTGGGGTGTGGCTAGAGGCGGGAGGGTACGCCTCAGCGGTGATGAAGTATCATATCCTGTACAATGTTACAAAACGCATACCTTACCTCAGAGCCCGTCAAACCTCCCTTACAGGCAGTGTAGTGCTAGCCAACTCTATGCTCCTGTCTAAAGTTTAGTTTGGGGCCCATACTATCGCCTTTTCCCCATCTATCTTCACTTCATTATACGCCCTTCTGCAAGGGTGGCTTTGGTTAGGCCGCCTACCGCCAGTGCGCATGGATGTCATATTTGGCTCTCGCCATAGTGGTGGTATGAGCCTGCTCAACTTTAAGGCCCACACCGCCAAAATACTTGGAACCTGGATCTCTGCAATCACCAACCCAACGATCTCAACCCAGCACTGATCACACGCAGCCCACTCCAACTTCTCCCGCGCCCTAAGCCTCAGCAATCCTACCCACCCCCATTACTTGTTAAAGTATCTTGCCTCACATCCCTCTGCTGCAGGCCTACATGGAACGTCGCCCCACTTCAAATGAATTCTCCTCTCCATGTGGAGTGCTGAGTGGAGGATTTCCATCATTGGGCACACCGCCAAGAGGGGTCTCCCTACGCCCAATTTCACCCAGGAAGTACAAGTCTAAGCCATTCTGAACAATGTGACACCCATGAGGTCCCCTGTCATGGCCATGGTGGAATACCTGGACATGTTGGACATACCCTCTCCATTGATACCCAGAAAGCCATCAGGAAGTACGCCCATCACCCTCTTCTGTAGCCACATATTTGTTCACATGTGTGGTGCTGCTTGAAATGGGTATACCGTACTTCTAAGCGCTCAAATGCTTTGCACTCATCTTGTGTCGTGTGTGACCAGTATGGAACTTTGGATCACCACCTGCAAGAGTGCCCTCTATCAAAAAGCAATCTGACGTGAGGTTCAGCGCCTCTTTCTCCAGGATCAAACATGGCCCTTCAGCCTATCTAAGGACATCTTCGCCTTGCCTTTGAATTCCCCTATACAACCTTCCCTATGAGCCTTAGTGGTTGCAATCACTATGTGGACTATCCACACGGTTGTCTTGGATGCTATCTCAGGCTCTACTCCCACCCTCCAGGAAGCTGTACACCGGTTTTAGTTGCACCTTGTGGACCACTTTCAATCATGGTTGTTTGGGTACCTACTGTAAGTCTTGGGGACCAGCCTTTAAAGCTGTATAGGGCTCAGCACCCATTCTAATCAGAGAGGGGGCCCAAGGCTCCTGTGACCCTTTGTCACAGTTGGGTGACCTTGCCCACGTGATAGAAGAGCACTCAGTGAAAGCATTTTCTCACCAAAGGCTGCCCCATTACCTCCCCTTCCCTCCTCTTCAATCCTGGTAGGATTGATATAGGAGACCTGTAGGGAGGTGGTGAACGTTAGGAGGCTTGGGGGGTCTGGAGGCCACCCATTCCCCAGGCCATCTATGGGAAAAAACTGGGAAAATTGCAAATCCCAGTGTTGGAGGCTGGATGGTAAATTCCAGACTGGGGAGGCCAATTCTGGTCAGCTGGGTTCAGGAGTCAGATTGGAATATGTTTTGGATTGGAAACCCAGGTGCGAACAGCTCTGATAATCAGGTCCAACGTTCCAAGGCAGTTTTGGGAGGTTCAGATCATATGAGCAGGCTGATTGCGGGATCAGTATGAATTGCACCAAACCTGATCCATCAACCCCTGCTTTCTGTGACGAATCTGGAATGCTCAAGACATGCAAGTCGTCCATGTTGAGTCATCAAAACCCAGATCGGCAGCATCAATTTGGCTTGGTCGCAAGAAGTTGAGAAAATTTGCAAACTTTTTCTAAGCTTCTGCCAAAACGGAAGTTGCTTTTCGCCCCCCCCCCCTCTGAGTTAGCCAACCAAATCCCCTCCTAATTCCTGAACATCCAAGCCCCCGACCCCTCCTTATGCCTATCAAACCATTTAAAAAGCAATTGGCCTCACCAAGGGCAGTTGTCAGTTCATTCTCTCTTTTAGCCTTTAAAAAATTAAAATCCGTGTATCCACCCCATTTGCCGCAGACTCCACCCATCATTAACATAGATTTTCAACCAATATTCTGTCATTTGATCCAACGAGATGTGCCATTGCCCAGATCCTTTTCCCAATTTTTGCAGACTGGATTATCCAGTCACTTGATTTCACCACGTGGCAGTGGATCGCCAATGTGATCATCTGGCCCGCCCCCAAAGGCGTGGCCTTTGTTCCGTTCATTCTGTCGCATCTGTTAAATAGAGACTATTCCATTTATTTGGATGGCGAGTCTGCAAAGCTAGCTCCCCAGGAAGAGCAATCTCAAGGCATCCCTGGCCCACTGCGCATGGGTTTGGCTCCATTTGCTGGGCCCGTTGCTGCAGGTCCAGCTCACCAACAGGACTTAGAGGGTTCCTGTTTGGGGAAACTTAGTTAAAGCCCCTCTTATGTGGTTTCCCCTACTTCCACCCACATTTCTAACAATGGGGTGGCTCAATGCTGCCTCCCACAGGCGCACAAGCCACTCCTTCAGGTTCTGAAGGCCAGCAACCATGCTCCCACGAGGAGTTGTTGTCCTCTTCGCCTCTCCTGCCTCTGGGGGTTGCCCCCATAAGACTCGCGGTTGCCCCCAACTCAACCATCTGGTTTGCCTTGGGGGCCTTCAGTACATTATTGAATGTTTGCTTCCCTCACATGACCCGTAGATCCCCACTTCTTTTAGTCGCTTGGACCGCTATGCCTCTGGAATTCTGGGCCCTCCACTGGGTGCTTGCGCACCCTGACTGGGAGCCCAGTCTAGTTCTCCTTATCCATATCTGTGACATAATGAACTGACCCCTAGTTTTAGCCTTCTCCGCCCTCCTCGCTGGGGTGGGCGATGCGTTGGCCTTTTCCCTTACTTTGAGTGAGTTTTCCCTTTGTGACCTGGCCTTCTCCTGCTGGGCAGTAGGCTCGTTCATCTGGGCTTGATACCAGGCTCGGTTGAACTGGTCCCCCAGCCCACCAGGCACCAGCGGAGAGTGTTATCCCTTAGCAAACACAACTGGGTTGGTGGTTCCCCCTGTCCCCTCCGATGAGGTGGCAGATCAAGTCCTAGGCGTCCTGGCCAAGATCCAGGTGCATCTCACTGCGGATGGGGGAAGTCTCCACTTCCTTCTGATGCACAGAAGAGTGTGGCCCTCCTGGACGCTTTGGATGGGGATGCCCGTTGGTGGGTCAGGGGAGTGCTCTGCTCTGCCGCCAAGCTGGGAAACCCCACCCTCTTGTTGGCGCTGGTTACCTCAGCGGTCCAAGCTCCTGAGTAAAGACCAGCACGCCTCCTCCGCTTGTTCACATTGGGACAGGCAGCCACGGATCTAGCCTCCTTGATTGAGGCCTTCACGGTCCTGGCTCCCACAGTCCCATTCCAGTTGAGATTGCCATCTCCGCATTCCACGCGGCCCTGGATCCCAGTACAGTGGCTCATATTGCGTGGGATCCCCTCCCTGGATCGTTAGAGGGCACTTTTTAGTAGCTCAGGCGATTGAGGCCAGGCCCTAGCACAATCCAGTTGTCCTGTCACCACTCCCGAGGCACCTCGTGTGGTGCCTCCTCCTGCCAATGGGCGCAGCCAGGGGAAGTGCCCAAGTTTAGCTGCTTTGCGTCCCCCCAGGGCCATCCTTGGGGAATCTCCCCAAAAGGGAGTCCTTGCTGATGATATTGCTGGCCCCTAGCTTAGATAAGGAGGCAGATTCTCTGGTTCCCCAGTACTCTGAGGCATTTCATGTTGAGGAGATTGTTACCCAGGAGGTGGAGGGTACTCAGCGTGATGAGATCGTTCCCCAGGGTGAACCAATTTTTCCCACGGTGAGAGTGGGGGTGCGTATTAACCCCCATTTACCTATGTGGAGCAAGGAAATGTTGGAGACCCCAGATCAGCCATGCCCTACCAGTGTGGGCCCAGGCCAGTCTCTTCTGATGCTGGGATACAGGCCCTCCTCAGGTGCCCTTTTGCTAGCTCACCCAAATAAAGAGGACCAAGCAAACTTCTTGTTTCCAATTTCTTTTCCCTCAGAGTCTAGGGTGGTCACAGTGCAAGGCCTGTTGGACACTGGGGCGGCGGGTAACTTCATTGATCTTGCCATGGCCCAGTCGTTGAATCTGGTGATGGATGAAGCTTCCTTTATTTTGGGCGCCTCATCTGAGACTCTGATGTCCCGCCATGTCTAACGGCCAGTGCATTTCTTGATTCACGACTTCAGGTTCACTGACCATTTCTCAGCGGTACAGGATTTTCTTTATACTGTAATCTTGGGGGTGGGTTGGTGGCGCTGCCAGCAAGTTCATATCAATCTTGTCACCAACTCCTTGTGGTTTAAAAACCTCAAGCTGAGTAGTGAGTTTCCCTTGCTGAAAACCCTTTCCCAGGGTACAGCTCTCAGTTCTATTGCTCCACTGGATCCTAGTCTGGTTGACCTTCCTCCAGATTTTCACTCGTGTCTAGATCCATACTGGCCATCTTTGACATGTCCTTGGCAACTAAACTCCCATCCCACTCTGAGTCCGACTTGATGTTTCACTTGACGGTCAATCTGGTCAAAATTAACTGCCTCCTTTATCCCTATATGGAGGAGGAGGATAGGGCTCTTGGCAGTTGGTTGGATGACATGCTTGAGAAGGGTTGGCTGGTCAAGAAGTCATCCCCAATCGCCTCCCCTGTGGTCTTCACCAGGAAAGCAGATGGGTCCCTGCATCCCTGCGTTGATTACGGACACCTCAACAATACCACCATTCCAGACCCATACCCTTTGTCCTTAGAGCAGAGCATAGCACAGGCCATTTCTAAGTCTCGTGTCTTTTCAAAGTTAGACCCGGTGAATGACATCAATCAGGTGAAGGTGGCAAGGGGACAGGAGTGGCTCACAGCGATTCAAACTTGCCAGGGTCTCTTCCAGTTCAGGGTGATGCCATTCAGATTGAAGAATGCGCCAGCCACCTTCCAACGCCTGATTGACAATGTGCTGGGGGACTTGCGGTTCTCTTGTGCGGTGGCCTACATTGATGACATCTTGGTCCATTCCCCTACCCCCAAACAACATGTCAGGGACCTTGAAGCAGTTGTGGCGGCCATCCACAAGGCAGGGCTATTTGTGAAGCCCTCCAAGTGTGAGTTCTTTAGGGATGAGGTGACCTTCCTAGGCAATCTCGTTTTAAGGGATGGGTACTCCGTTCCCCCTAGCAATTTGGAGGCCATTCAGTTTTGGCCCACCCCAACCACGCAGAATCAGCTTCGATGTTTTCTGGGTACTGTCACCTTTTTAAGGAAATTTTCCCCAGCTCTCGCTCAACTGGCAGCCCCGCTGCATCCCCTCACTGGCAAGAACGTCCCCTTTGTATGGTCCCCTGAGTGCCAGCAGGCGTTTGAAGGAATCAAGGAGGTGTTTGTTACAGCCCCCATTTTGCGGCACGCTGACACATCCTAGCCTTTCATAGTCACCTGCGACTCCTCATCGGTGGCTGTAGGTACAGTGCTGTTTCAGGAGCATGAGGTGGTGGAGCAACCAGTGGCTTATTAGTCCCAGAAGTTTACTACGACGGAGAAGGCTTTGCCAATATATGATAAGGAGCTAGCGGCAGTGGCGTGGTCACTCACCCATTGGCAATATCTCCTGCAGGGTACCCTGCACGAGGTTACCGTTTGGACAGACCATAAGGCCCTGCTCTATTACCATAAACCTCAGAAGTTAGGTCACCGGCAGACCCACACATATCAAGACCTCTGTGAGTTCCAGTTTAAGTATGAATTTATCAAAGGGCCATTGAACCTTTTGACAGATATGCTCAGCTGCAACCCCGCCTTGTTTGCTAATGGAGAGGAGGACTCCTTGGACCTGATAATGGAGGTGTCTTCCTCACAAATTCTTACTTTGGCTCCTCCTGTCGTGTCCTGCGTTGATGTAGACCCAGCCACTCCGCTCCTCCCACGGTTCCTGGCTTTCCAAACCTGCTGCCCAGAAGGAATTGAGTTGTTTGCTGACTTGGAGTCGGTGCATCACAAGAAAACCCCATATGCCTTAAGGGATGGGACGATCTGGTTTCATGATTGGGTCTGGGTTCCTCCTCTGCCATCCAGAAGCCCCCAATGACCTCTGAAGGCTACTCAGACCAAGTCACATCACTGGGAAGGACAGCCTTTGCAGAAGACGTATCCAAACTCAGATAGTCATCATATTTCCACCAACTGATATACTAGTAGTCAGATCATGCCACAGAGTGAGGCTTTATCCAGCCCTTTCATCATGGCAGAGACACCATTCTGTCAGAAGACAGTGTCAGCACACTCTCAGAAGTATGTGAACTCAAACAAAGCTGAGAGAAGACTTTGGGATTGGTGTTTCAGCCGAACTGGCAGAATGAGACATTCCCCATTGACCATAGTACTGAATACAGAATACACAAAGAGAATACAAAGAGAATGCTGAAGAAGAGCCATCAACAGAATTTCTCTATTTTCAGCAATGCCATCCTTTGCTACCCAAAGGTCTTCTCCAGATTAATTGATGCCCAGCCCACAAAGAGACTAGAATGACCTGAAACAGAACTCATCCAGAGCAATACTGACAAAAGTTCACAGATTGGAAGAAGGCTCAGAAGGAATTTTGTGATACCAAACTTTATAAATACCTAGAAAAGCAAAGCACATCTGAGTTAACAGGCACAGATGACCAAGACAAAGCTGAAAGGGAGTTTACCTTCACAGAGGCCACTGAAGCAATCACGGGGAATTATGTCAGTAGCTTCCATAGCCCTACCAACAATCATATTTAAGTTATACTCTTTGGTTAATGGAAGTTATTTGGAAACTGCATTCATCAGAACAGAAGCCCACTGAATTATTCCTGTTTGTTCCAAGAATGCAGTGCCCATGTGTGTGTGTGACCTCAATATTTAAGTGTTTGATGGGCATGAAATTAGTTAGACTACAAAGGAAATGGGGAAAGGGGAACAGCCTTTGAAAGAGAGTCAGGTCTTTTAGATGAATAAAGAGAAATTAAAGGGCCCAGACCTTCAAATGCAGAAAGGAAGAAAACACAGGACATGCCAGTAGTGCTTTCCAAAAGACACTGTTATTTCTTCCTTCCTTTCAACTCCTGTAGAATGAGAATGGAGGCAAAAATGCTAAGAGCTAAAATGGAAGCACCATCCTCAAAATTAGTAAAAACTAACAAACTAAATGGAAGGCCAAAATTGACACCAGAAGAACAAGTCAGAAGCCATTAATGAACAGAGGCTAATAAAGTCTGCAATGCAGAACAGAGAATAAAATCAATGCCCACAGAGCTAGAAAATTTCTGGAGGGGAGGGAAGGATATTAAATTAAATTAAACTGGGATCCAATAGATTCTGCTAGAAATTAGTGCCAAAAAGTGCAGCTTTTCACCGAAGAACAAAATTGAATGGTATATACAAGGTAAAGCAATAAAATTTAAGTTATGTTGTTAGAAAGCCTTCACTGATCAAATACTATCAAACCTCATCTTCAACAGAATGTTCTTCACATTCAATGGACACACAAACTAGCAACCAACAACAAAGCTACAGAAAAAAGAATCAATAGAAAAGAACTCTTAAAGAAACTAAAAATTTGTCATGTAATTCATCATCAAGGAGAGGAGCTGAACTGAAGGAGAAAAGAGATCAATAGAAAATGCTCAAAATTTTTTCATTGACAAGCAGAATGACAATTAAATGCTGAATTGCCAGTAATGGTGACCAACAAGGAATACCAATGCTCAAAATATAATCAATGGTAATTATCATATTCATGAAGGAACTATCCAAAGACTTAGAGACAGTGTCGTTGTTGCTTTCAGAAGATATGTCTTCATAGTATCATTGTTTGTTGTAATGAAAACATAAATATTTAGCCCAGTTTTCAAGAGATTGAGGTCTGCTAAACAGATGATTTCTGTAGTTTTCATTATCAGAGGTGAAGAGATAGTCTAGTGTTTTCTGTGGGCATGCTCTTTTCTGGTTGGAGCTGGCATCTCAGGCCTAGACAGAGGGCATCTTTTCCTGCCTGTTCTCAAGCACAGGCCAGATGGGGACATGCCTCTCTGACAACATCACAGCCACAGCTGCAAAAGGCCCACAGTTGACATATTAAAAGACATCAGACTGCTTAGCCTTCAGAACAGTGCCTGTATCAGTTTCCACAGAAGTCATATCTTATCCCAGTCACCAGTCATTTTCAGAGAAACAGATATCAATAACTGAGCAGCTAATTGTTAATTAACTGATAGTTGAAAACAGGCCACTGTCACTAAAATAACAGGTGCTCCTGCAGAAACCCCTTTTGTTCTAGAAGGTACTGCTCTTGCACTTCAACAGAGAAGGCAGTGCTGGGCATACAAAGCAAACAACCTGAATGGTTTTCTTCAGTAAACAAAATTTAAAAATACATTCTTAAAATGATCAATAAGCTGAATGCAGACATTCACAAAGAGAGCTGAAGTTGCTACCCTGAGGCCAATATATACAAATTAAAGGCAATAGAGCTGGAAATCATAAAGAATAAGAATTTAGAGAAATAGGCATCACACAGCAATATCAAACAAATCTTGAGGGATTTATGCTGACTTATTATTGGATACAGCCTGAGTGAAAGAATGAGTCAATATCTAGGAAACATATGGGAACCATTAATTGATTATCCTTCTGTTGCGTGGGGTCATATTTTCAAACAATCATGCTTGAAAATGTTCCAATATATGGCAGTGAAAACGATGATAACTTCAAGGAGAGTAGGCGTTGCTTCTGTAAATGAATACAATACTCTAATATGGATTGTCCATTGTGCTATAGCTACTATTAACGCCCATAAGGATGAATGATTAGGTGACTCCATGTTGAGAGAAAACATGTTCCTAGCCAGACTAAATGATTATCTATTGCCTTGACGGAATAGGCGCATGACCTCTTTCCAAATGGCTACTGATGTTGGACATTGTTCTAGTTGGTGTACTAAGCTTCCATATTTGCCACATATTGTGCATGAAGAGTGGGTAGCGTTCAATCATTCTTCTGTGTGATATACTCTCCTTATGCATCTCCATACATGTGACCATATTCTGGGTTGTAGTAGTGAGTGGTGTGTGATCTCCAGACCATCCTTTGGGTCTCCAGGCTGTACGGTATGTCCATATGATCTAGGTAATCAATGCTGGCAATGGTACTCGGATTTTGGTTTATTATTCTATCTGAAACTATTTGGACATTACTTTCTTGTCTGTGAGTTATCCTTGGGCGCCTGGTGAATGATCTTAACAAATATGTGGATCTTCCACTATGATCTTCTTATGGCTAAAAGTATTCATTTAAAGTGTAAAAGAGTGTCATGCGGTCCTGCAGTGGTTGGGTGAGATGCCAGATACTTAATTAATGAATTTGGATAAACTGGATTGCTTAATCAGAGTCTCATGCAAAAATTAAATCTTGCTGCTCTAGCCCAATTTATGTCTGGAAGGTCTGGACTAGTCACCTGAGCTATCCAGGATCCTAGTATATGGGCCGCTTGCTCTACATAATTAGTTAGCCCCATACCTCTATTCCTCCTAGGGCCAAATAGAGTTTCAAGGCGCACAGGGACTTTGTGGTTATACCAAAGTCATCCCTGTATAAGGCATAGACTGTGTTAACAAAGGACGGTGAAAAAGCAATTGCATAGGCTGTAAACCATATGATTGATAATATTATGGAATAGGCTATCACAATTTGTCCAGTTAAACCTGTATGATGACCATGTAAGGAGGAAATGGGTCTTGTTATCTTATCTAGGAGATGATTTTCCATCATGGTGTTGGCGTAAACCCTGCCTCTAACCATATCCCCTAAGTGGCGGAGAGGTCCAGAAGCTGACTTGGTAGTAAAGGGAAGTTACATTGGGGTAGTTGATAATCTTTGCCTCCCAGCCTGGTGAGAAGTCTTGATGCTGTAATGATCTTCTGACCCAAGGTGGATGGCGTCCAATGGGTCTGATATTTCCCCATGAGAATAACTTCAGTTTTTCCAGTATTAAGTAATACTTTACTTTTAATGAGTATTCATGTATTATTTTCTCAATTATGCGGGCATTCTGGTTTTTGGATATACCAACCACACAGGTATCAGTGAAAGCCACCATTTTGACTGGTGGTTGGCCATATGCATTGGTTCCGTTGATAAGGGCATTTGTATTCCAGATTAGTAGATTAAGGCTAAAGTTATATAGTAGAGGGTTTAGAGGGTCCCCTTGTTTAAGTCCCCTCTGTAGAAAAACTAGGTCAGTTAAACCTGCTCCGCACACAGCCATGGTAGATGACTCTGTGAACAACATCACCCAGTTTATATACCTATTTGGTAGTTTGAATTTTTGAAGTAAGGCCCTGAGATAAGTCCAGTTCACCCTGTCATATGCCTTCTGTTGATCTAAAAAGACAAGTGCTCCAGAGACTTTAGATTGGAAGACATCTGCAACTGTGTGATTATTGTCTCATATGGATCTTCTCGGGACAAATCCATATTGTGATGGGGTATCACATCAGTTGCAAATTCCCTAATCGTTTGGCCATAAGTTTTGTGAATATTCTAGTATCAATATTGGTTAGAGAGATTGAGCACCAATTAAATAGGTTTAGTCTATCATTTTTAATAGAGTGACGGTGTGTGCTTCTTTACCTCCAGGTATAAGGCGTGTTTCCATAATGCACTTATTCATGGAAGCTTAAATAATATTAGACATGTTAGTAAAATTATTTTATAAAATTTTTAGGGAAGCCCATCATGTCTAGGGCATTTACCTCTAGTTGCACTGCACACTGCTTCCCATAAATTCCTCACGTGATATCAAGCTAATTGTATTATTAGTTTGAGCCAGAGTGTCAATATGTGCATATATGAGGAATTTTCGATTTTTGCTGGTTTGATCAGGTAAGATTTATATAAATTTGTACAAAACCTGTGTACTTTGGTCACAATTTCTTCAGTGTTTCTTCTATGGATGTATCTGGTCGTTAGACCTGTGTGCAGGCTACCTTGTTTTTTTGGGCATGAAATTAATGGAAAAATTTTACTAAAACAAGCCTCTGCCTTTGAGGTTTTTGATCTGTATCTATAACCAACGTGGTGCTGGTGTTCACATATCAAGGAGTTTAAATGTGAAGAAATCTCTGCCTATTTGTGTCCCCATCCAGGGCTGTATCTTGTGCATTGGGCATTGCTTTTTTTAGTACTAGATGGTCCCAACCATTGGGCATTGCTTTTCAGGTGATTAATTTTGGCAAATTTGTGTGCAATGATGTCTGACTCTGCTCTGTATATTCTTGATGTTGTAGATTAATCTGTTGTATTGTTGCTTTTTTAAATATTCCCAGGTGATCAGTGGATCTGAACTGAAAGGTGTTTAAAAATCCCATGTTGAGGACATTTCCTCCACTTAGGATTGAAGTTCCAAGTTGGCTAGTTTTTCTGGGTGTATTCTGCACCACATGAGTGCTTGGATAATTGTTTTCACTGGTGTGAAGAACACCAAAACTAGCTGGTGGTCAGAGAATTCGCTTTTTGTAGTCTTTAATTTATAAATTTGGTGTCATAAAATTAGAGGTGTGAGTATTATGTCTATTCATGACAGAAATAATTACACCCTTTTACACATGTGGGCATGTCATGTTCTGAAGAAGAGGTGACCGTTTAGGTAAAGGGTCATATAGACCCAAGGTGGCTTTTAGCACGTGAAGTTCCACATGCCCTTGTGATATCTACGTTGTGTGTGGCCTTTGGTCTGTGTCTGGGTTAATCCAGAAGTTCATGTATATCATGACAAAATTATTTGTTGGATGATGGAGTTGTGCCAAAGCTGATAGAAACTCTTGACGCTCTGTTGTGCAGTTTGGTGTTTACACGCTGGCTAATGTTTGCACCTCTTTGTGCACAGAGAAGGTAATGGCTAGTATGCGACCATCCAAAAATGATTAATAATTAATGATTTAAAATTTTGGTTTGCACGTACTATCACCTCACAGCGTTGTGACCAAAATGATATTGTTGGAAAGATCATGTTTGTCCATGCCTCCTCCTTTCCCTGTGGATAGTGGGTTTCCTGCACTGCCAGGATATCCACAGAGGGTTGCACAGGAGACTCATCTTCTTGGGCTGGATATTGAAGCCTTGAGTCCCGCTATTTTTAGCATCCCTATAACTACTGAGACGCCCACTGCGCATCAGGTGTGGTTAGCAGAGCCCCCTGACCCTAATTCCTCACCCTCATTTCTCACATTTTCATCCTTGCTGCGTTTGACATGATTATGAGTAGGTGCTGGGGTTTATTCTGCCACTTTTATTAAAACTATTTTTGTTCCTTTTCTGCCTTCGCTGGCTTTCAAATTATCATTGCAGTACACTTAAGTTTTATCATTGGTCACATTTTTGTTTTATGCATTCAATTGTTGATTTCACTCATGATTAAGCTTTACTCCATAATTTTGGGGGTGTACCAAACCCCTGTGTTTCTGCATTTGCTTCCAAATTGGGTTCCACAAATCCATTTTTTTGATTAGTTGTTTGGTTTTATGTGGAATTTGATTGACTCATTATTGCAAATTTTTCCATGTCTTCCTAAATCTGTTCAGGAGAAATGGATGATTCTGCCAAGGCCTTTGCCTTGGCCGCAGCCAATTTGTGAGCCTGTTTGGCCATTTTCCACTCCTTTGAGGAAATTGGGTTGACAAATTTATATTGTCCAAATTCTCCCCAGTTGAATTCTTGTATGGTATCAGTAATTTTGGCATACTCTGAGTTAACTTCATCCATTTCTTCATCACAGAATTCCATTTCTTTCAGGCCTTCTTTTATATAACAAGCGTGAAGCTTGAGTCCAAAGGCCTATCAGTGGTTGCATATTAGGGACACGCTCTCCACTTTTGCGCAGAATAATTGGGATTTTTTTCTCATTAATAATTAAGGATGCACTATGTGTGATTTTTGTGATATCCTCTGCTATCTATAGGTTTGGGGAAATAATTGCAATCGCCTTCCCAGTGCTAAGGGTTGGCATCAGCTGGAATCTTTGCATCTCAAATTGTTTAATTTTATTCATAAGATTCCAAGCCCTCCTGGAGATATTGTTAAACTAGTGTGCGTGCCAGTCTAGGCAGAAGAGTTGAAATTATGAATATGTCTTTGGATTCTTTCCAACGTGTTCATTTAGTTTATTCCAAATGTTGACTGTTGGGAAGAGCAATCACTACTATGACCTTCACAGCTTTGTTTGCTTCCTCCGCTGTTTTTAAACCCAAGGTCCAACCAACCATGGCGGATAGTGTGGGTTGTTATGTACACATCATGTGGAAATAATTATATTGGGCTTCAACAAACTTTTCCCACATTGCCAGTGCCTCTTTTCCAAAAATACATGGATCCCATGTTAACTAACGACAGCAGTTGAGAGTGGGACACTTCCTTGTAATTGCTTTATTTTACTAAAAAATTTACAAACCCCGCGGGGTAATCCAACTTGGGTTTTTTATTTTTACTATGGTTTTTGTTTACTCATGTGCGCTTGGTGTCTTTGGGCAGTGCAGATCCAGGTCCGCTACCCTTAACTACATTCCCCAATTCTGTCCTTGTTTATTATAAGTGCTTTTCTCACCTTGTGTTGATTATCAAATTGTTCTGTTTGAATCGAATTGTTTACTAATAAGTAATAGTTATTGGAAGGAAAAAGCTAAATGTTCATTTGCTCACAAAATTAAATCTTCAAAAGTTATTTGCTGATTGTATTATAATTTTTACACAATGTTGATTCCAAATACACACATGTTTTTATATATCTATTATATAGATGTCACACCTGTGACAAGTAAAAACATGCTTCTTTGAAAAATAGTGCTATCTGTTAGACATCAAAGCAACACACTTAATGCAAATGCTATTGGAATTAAGTGAAAAATTGCAATATTCAAGCGCTATGAAGGCTATAAAACTACTAGTTTCGTGGCTCTAGCAAAGGTGGAAACTAGGCAATGAAGTTATTAGTTTCATTGCAATAATAAATTCCAATAGGAATACAGAACTCTGTTATTAATTGACCAAAATTGAGCTGTGCACAACAAAAATAGTGGTACTTTATTATATAAAAGTGAGGGATTTCTATAGGAGTAGATTTGGTAATTCTTTGTAAGGATCTTTATGCTTCAACTGAGGTAAGTTTTTTTCTAATAGAAGACTGATGCGCTGAATATTAGTAACATACTTGTGATGGTCAGATCTGATAAGGAACTTATTAGATGGGATTGATCTTCTTGTGGAGGGTTTAGCCCCTTCAGATTGCTTAGCCTCATCCGTCAGGGGAAGCCAATAAATCTGAAGAGTTGATCATCAGTCTAACCAAGGATCATATCTCAGATGGGGTCTTTAAGATCTCATTAGACTGGGAAACTGAACCTCAATCTACTAGAATTGGTCATCGCAGTTGAATCCCCAACTTTTTTTTTAAAAAGCGCCATCTGTTGGATGTAACAGCAACACACACAATGCTAAACATTGTTCATGATGTATGGTGTGTTTCTTGACAGCACGTTTAATTATTTAGTGTGACATTGCTTTGGAATTGAGCTGTGTCATTTATCATATCATTCATTTTGTGAGTACAGTTTATTTTTCCTTTTTGTTGTTTTTCATTTTATTTTTTAACTTTTATCTCATTTTTCAGTGAAATTGGCAGTAGATTTGAGCTTTGTTGATTGATTTTCATTTGTGTTCATTTTATATTGTAAAATTAACCTATTTGGAGTGGTTTGTTTGAGTGGTTTGAAGTAATTCATTTCTCATTGCGTTGGAATTGAGCTATGTCATTAAATCTGCATTTGAATTGGAATCTTTCATTAGTATTTTTTTATTTTTTTCCTTTTTTATTTTTGTGTTTTTTTCTTTTTTAGTATTTTTCAATTTTATATGTTTTTGTTATAACTTTCTTTCTTATTTGGTGCAATTGATCTGCTTTGATTTATTAAAATAATGCCTTGCAGAAGATAACAATTATGACATTGTACTCTTGGAGCAGAAGCAGTGAAACGAGTAATTGCAAATCAGACTATAGAAAAATGGGCATCAGTAAATGAGCAAAACAGTGAAAGAATGGCTCAAATATGTGCAGAGGAAACAGCAGAGCAGTGGGCAGCAGACATGAGTTTATACAGTTGTGAGCGCGGCAAACACATTCTGCAGCTTCAGATCTGCCTTTTTCTCAAAAGAATGAACGCAACAGGCTGAGACTAATGATAGATGTCAATGAGAAACAGCAGATCAGCGTCAAACATGACTATGTGCTCAGCAATCACATGATTACAATTGCCTTGCATTCTGGTACAACCCAGCTGATGATTATAGTTTGAGCCATCATGTTCTCATTGGCACTATGATTAAAGTGTGTCATCATTGCAAGGCTCTGAACTTTAATGGATAAATGAAAGTAATTTGTTGCACTGCCAGAAAATTAAAACGCCTCAACTTGGAGAACCATCAGAGTGAGATCAGTGCATCCCCTTTAAGTTGGGACCACCTAGTGCTAAAAAAAGAGAACTGGAAGAGCCAATAAAAACTTTGCTTATCAGTGTCAAGATTCTGATAAAACTGGATGACAAGCCCTGAAAAGTTATGATGGATTGGTTAGAATTTGTAAACTAGGTAATATTTATGAGTATTTGAGCACCTTGAGATGAGGCAATATTGGGTTATAATGGGTTGTCATTGGATTGCCTCCTTATAAAGAAATAAGGTGATGTCAACATTTGACAAATATAATTTAGATTGCCTCAAATTAGGGCGATATAGAGTTGAAGAATAACAAGCCAAAACCAAGGAAATTATTGGAATAGAATAGCTTAAGCTATGAGAAAGGTACCATCTAAAGTCTCTAATATATAATTGAGATGAGCGATTTAAAGAATAGCTATTTAGTATTAGGGAAAGATTGGAACAGTGAAGAATCGCTGTATTTATAAAAAAGTGTCATTGGGGAAATTATTCCTATTTTTGTACATTTTCATTCTGTTTGGAGGGCCGACAATCCCCATATTGTCTGTCTGTTGCTCAATGGGTTTGACCTGTGTGATTCTTATGGAAGATCCCAATGGTACCACCCAAAATTATAACAGTGGTGCTCACTACATGGAGCCCATTGATTAACCACTAAAAATTAACATTTTCAGTTGCCGGCTATATCTCATAAAGCCTGTGTTACAGGGAAATCTTCACAAAGCACTGAAACAGCTGATTATAAGGAACCCAACTCACTTTAGGTGCAGTGCTCAAGAAACAGGATGAACTTCTTCAAGAATAAAATGCCGTTATGCACCAGCTAAATAGCAACTTTAGTCAAATGCAAATTCTGGGACAACAAAACAAGGAACTTGCCAATCGCTTGGATGACACCACCAAATGACTGAAATACATGAAGAGAAATTGACCAGTACCTGCCAGCCTCTTATTGGGAAGAGGAAGGATGACAAGGGGGTACAATACAAGGAGGAATACGACACTGGTCAGAGCTACTAAACCCAGAATGGTAGCTCTGGTTATGAGTATGAGTCAGAGTGCCAATTCTCTCAAGTGATGGTGGTGCCTAATGGCAGAAGGCCACCCTACCTCTGAAGCAGTGGACATTCCAACTTCCGCTGGACCAGCTTCTCATCAAGAAACTGCTTTTGGATTTTGACCCATTCTTCAATATGCCCCAAAAAGTCGTGCCTATGAACAAGATGAGGAGGTCAATATTGAGAAACTGCCTCCAGTTTGATTGAAATGGGAACATTCATGGCTTCCTTAAACAGTTTAAATTTGCAACAGAATGTGCATCCAATAAACGGAAAGCAAAACTTTTGATATTTGCTTTGAATGTTGGAAGTGCCAATCAAGTCAACTGCTACCTCCTAAGCAGCTTATTACTTACCATGATGTAAAAAATACCATTCTTTGACTGTTTAGGGGCACCTCAAAGATGTTGCAGTGAAAGGTGGAATTCTTGATGATCGGATTCTGCCATAACAAGAGCCTCATGGAGTTTGCTGATCAATTTATGATGGAAGCACACGTGCTGATTGTGGCAGAATACTTAGCAGAAGCTAACGTGTGCATCACAATGACCTCCGCGGTGAAGCCATACTGAGAGCTTCACATTGACATTTTGCTAATTCTGGATGATGACGATCCTCTGCTCAAAATTGTACAGTTCTTGTGGTGCATATCCCCTGGTTTTCTGCCGCCAAATATGGAATAGAAAATAACGCCTCTGCTGTACCCTCATATTCAGGTAAATACGCTTGTCTGGCCCACGTTCCTCCTAGCAACCTCTGGCCTTACTATAATTCTGCGCCCCATCCTTGGCCAAATTATTCTTGACAGTTTAACTACTGCCCCGGGGCTGTTTACAAAGAAAGTCAGCAATCTAACTACTGACCAGTACCTAGTTATGTTGAATGCCAGCAATCATCTTACTGGCCCGGCCCTGGTTATACTGAACGTCCTTAAACTTTCTGACCTGGACCCTCTTATGAAAATGAAGGACGCAGCTTTTCTGGGGTTAGTTGTTATTAATGCAGTCGCCCTGGATACTTGACATGAAGCTGCCCTAACTATCATGTGCACTACATGCAACAATATCAATACTACCAGGGAAAATATGGAGCAGAGTAGAGATGGGACTCTATACCTCCACAATTCCAACCCCCAATGTCCCTGAATCAATAGTTTATATCCTGCGGAAGTCCCTCATTACAATGACGGAATTTTATACCAGAAGCCAGTTGGAAGAGTGAATGTAGTGGCATGAGCTCAAGCCAAGGCCAAGGCAGATGAAGGGTCTCCAGAGCAACTGAAACCATACGCCTACCAAATGCATGATCAAGCTTCCTCGGACAAGCTGATTTCTGCTGCAAATATGACAACTCTGAAAGAAGTAAACATTGCCCTTCTGGTAGACGCCATTGTTAAAGAATACCCCAAATTCGGTGAGGGAATAATAAGTTTTCTTGAAAAAGAGATCCTGCAAATGTCCACATATTAAACAGTCAATATTATTCTTATTCTGAGTGTACATAATGTGGTATTTTTATAGCAAAAAAAGGGTTTGCGCTATAATAAATACAGGCGCTTGAGTCAACATAGTTTCCACTAAGTTTATGGCAAAGTTGACGTTAAAAGCTGATGTGGATCATCAAATTATGTATAGGACTGCTGGAGCAGAAATCACCATCTCTGACGGAGCGTACAGTGTTTTACTTTTGGAGTTTGAGTCCATTGTTGTTGTAGCTCCAGAAATTGTGCTACCAAAAAAATTAGGACTTGGTAATTAGAACTGCTTTTTTGCACCATTTTGTGGTTGTCATTGATATGATGGAGGAGACCCTTGCCATTTTGAGACAGCGGATCCTAATTTACTTTACCTCTGACAGAGTGCCGAAGGATCTGGTGCACATGGGCCACATCAACCTTGCATATAGTGATGGGGCGATGCCAATTTATTACCATCGACTGAAAAGCAAGACTCAGCCCCTTCCCCAGCAGATATATGAATACCAAGGGCTACTTCTCCAAGCTGCAGGGCCTATATATATTCCTTCCAGACACCAAGTTCTAATGAACACTGAGTTAGAAGTGGAAGTGCCTGATGGGCTTTATGGGGAGGTCACTGGGCCCTATTATCAAACATGGCTTGAGCCTCATGTGGCTCCAGGGATTATACTCCCAGAGCATGGGTAAATCAAGGTATTATTAGCTAATCTCAGAGCAAACCAATGCAAATATGCTGACACCAAATAGTGGCATATTTAAAATTGACTCCAATCAAGGAGGTCATTCAAGTTCATTATTATGGTTCATTAGATAACTTTAGCCTAACAATTGAGTCGCTGGCTGGTGTAATGACAGTGGTACCATTGAAGAACTTATTAGGGCTATTAGAAGAACAAAAAGACCAAGCGATAGCTTTATTTCAGAAGCACAAGGAGATTTTAGCTGTAAATGACCACAATTTAGGGTGTGCTTGGGGGGTCCATTGATTGAACACAGGAGATCATTCTCCCATAAGGTCTTAGCCAATCCGCCAATTGAAGGCAGTGGAAGATGTCACTGAGGAAATTGATAAGTTTCTGAAGCAAGGAATGCTTAAACCGTCCAAGAGTCTGTGGGCTTCACACATTCTAATTGTAAAAAAGAAGGACGGCATCAAATGCATAGTAATAGACTACTGGTGTAAGTCCAGGGAAACGTCCCCTGTGCGTAGATCAGGCGCTCTTTCCATTTCTGAATAAAAAAGGGCCAAAGAGGGCAGCTGTACCCCTCGTCTCCGGGGGGACCTCGCCCATGTGATAGATGAGCGCTGGGTAATAGCCCTCCATCTTCAGATTCCTCCCCCAGTAACCTCACTCCCTCAGTTAAACTGGTCAGCCAGATTAAGGAAATCTGTACCAAAATCACCAAATTTAATGTTGAAGAATTTGAGATTAATGGGATCAAATCCAGATGATCAGAAAATGCATGCCAAAAAAGGACAAATGTCAAATTATCAGCTGGAATTGTGGATGGTTTTGACTAAGTCTCCAATATGATCATCAACTTCAACCCCCCAAAATTGTCAGGGATGATCCCCGATGTACAGATGGTATCTTCAGAAACCATTGCCAACAGCTCAAAACCCCAATCCAGCAAATCAGAAATTGCAGCCAATGGAATTCATTCGACCAAACAAATAGCCCAGAGATTTGGCATGGGTGAGTTGAGCATCCTGACCCTGTTTCCAACCAATTGGGATCGCCCCTATGTGGTGTAGCCCTAGGAATTTCCTGTTGCTCGTCAGGTCAGATGCCATCATGCTAAATGACAAAAATGCAGTTAAGTCTTGATTCAGACGTTCAAGGTTGAACTGACAGTGGCTCGTCCTGCTGCCAAATCCTTTGATGTCAGTTCTAATTGAGATCATCTTCTCCATTCACCAAAAATTTGCCAGGTTAGGTAAATTTGAGGGACCCAATCCCTGCTTGGACTCATTCCAATTAAACACTATTTAATCAGTTGCCTTGCACTGAGAAAAGTTTTGGTCAATTTTTTTCATTATTTTTCCATTGAAAATCCTTTTCCCCAACTTTAGTTTTTTCTAATAAAAAAATAAACTGCCTTTTCCACTGGCATTCCCATACCCCTCGAGGTTTATGGCCATGTCCTTCTGGTATTTCACTAAGTGTCTATACTCAAATTATGGCATATATGCAATTTTTGGCAGAACTCCTTCCCCATTTCATAACTGTTGTACCAGCAGCAGTGCCTCTGGAATTCTGGTTTTCTGTTTGTTGCACTAGCATTCAGGATGGAAGGCTGATCTAAATTTAACTTGCTGTTTGCCTGATAACTGGAAGCTTAATAGTATTACAAAAAAAGGAATTATATTCTTGACATGGATCACTGATGCATTGGATTGGTTAAGGGAGTCCATTACTTCTCAGCAATGAACTTGATATCAGGCTACTGGCCAATCGAGTTATTTGTGGCAAACAAGAGAAATGCGCTGTAATAACATCCAAAAGCCTTTTCCAACTGACCCATATGCCCAAAGGGCTGTGTAACGCCCTGGCTACGTTCCAATGAGCCATGGACAATATAATCTGTGATCTGAAGCTGCCATGTGTCCTTGTCTACCTCAACAATATCAATGTTCTCTCTTGAACCTTTTCAGAGATCTTGACCAACTTGAAGCAGTATTCCGTTGGCTTGCTGAAGTGAACATCAAAATTGAGCCTCAAAAAAGTAGCTTCTTAAAGCTCAGTTGGAATACCCAGGGTTTGTGGTAGACTCCAAGGGGCTGTGTCATGGAAACGGAAGAAGAAGTTTAGATCAGCCTGTCAGTTGGGATGCGTAAGCACCCAAAAAGCAAGCCAGAATGCCAGAGTCAAAGACAACTAAATGACTTGATATGGAGCCAGGCATTGGGAAATGACGAATTGTTGATGCAGCAACATGGTGAGAATGATCCTGACGACAAACCACACTGAATCCACTCCTGACCCAGGGAATCTTGCTGCAGGGGGTGGAATCACTGAGATAGTCTTGATGAGGTCCTCGGCATATGGAGCCACTTCAACTGGTGTGGCGAGGAGATGGATTCTCTCTTGCAATTGGTGGACATACGGCCATAAGATCACCATGTATTGCTGCCAGAAGTTAGTGATAATGGGGTTGTCGAGCCAAAAATATCGGACTCACTGAACCCAATCAATGATGGAGGGGGCCATAGTGACCAAGAGTACTGGTAAGGCCCATCCAGTATATGGACCTACAGGCCACCAGGAAAATGCCATCAGGGATGCGGTTAGAAGAAATAATAAAAATTGTTTAGTTTTTTTGGCAAAATTTTATTGAAGGAAAAGGAAGAAAATCGACCAACAATTTTTTCAGTGCTATGCAACTGATTAACTAGTGGTCGACTGGGGTAGTGACAAGCTGGGATTGGGGCCCTCAATTTTGACCTAACCGGCGAATTTTTTGGGAATGGGCAGGTTTGTTCCTTGGGAACTGACATATCAAAATTTGGCGGTGGGCTGAGTCACTGTCAGTTTGACCTTGAACATCTAAACTGAGGCTCAGCTACGTTTCTGACAGTTGGTGTGATGGCATTTGGCCTGACAAGCAACAGGAATCCCCCAAGGCCACCCCACATAGGGGCAGGTCCATTTGGTTGGGAATGGGTTCAGGATGCCCAACCTGCCCACAATCAGTTGCTGGTCCGTTCATTAGGTCAGTGGCATCACATCAACTGCAACGCCTGAATTTCCAACAGAGGACTTCAAACCCTCATCGATGGTGCCCAGTGTTAGTTTTATCAGCATATTGATCAAATTGGAACCATCGGGCGTTCCAGCTGATACCTTAGTCTTCATGCCTTTACAGCCATTTGAGATTTGGGCATCAGCCAGATTGACCCCCAAATTAGATCTGACTGATTTCATTTTGACAATCTCGGCGCATATTTTGCTAATTCCCCATAACAGTTCTGCCAAGGTGAGTGTGGGTACTGGGGGTGGGATTTGAAGCGGAAGAGCTGTTACCCATCGCTCATCTAATATGTGAGTGAGATCACCCTGAGTAATGAGGGGTACTGCCATCCTCTTCAGTGTCTTTTTACTCGGGAATGGGAAGATGGCCCAATTAACAGCCAGGGGATGTTCCCTGGGACTTACAGGATGAAACCACAGCTGGCCAAGGTGGACGCCATCCAAAAAATGACTACACTTAATAGTAAACGTGACATACAGGTATTTTGGGAATGTTTGGTTACTACCAACGCTTCATCCCCAACTTCAGCTGTATTGGAGGACTGTTGTTTGAGTTGTTAAAGAAGGATTCTGCATTCAAATGTATGAAACTTTGTCAATACGCCTTTGATACACTTCAAACGGCGCTGAACAGTGAGCCATTGATACTCTATCCAAACTTTGATAGGGAGTTTATCATTCAGACATGCGTCCCTTTCTGCTGTTGGGGCGGTATTTTCTCAGAAAGACGGCAAGGGAAAGGAGCATCCCGTTGTGTAAAGCAGTTTAAGTCTAAACTTCCATAAGCATAATTATACCATGACTGAGCAGGAGTGCTTAGCTGTGATCTATACATATAAGCAATTTAGAGTCTACTTTCATGGGGTAAAGTTTAAAGTCTTAACAGATCACACGTCGTTAGATTGGTTGCAGAACCTCAAAGAGCCTGAAGGGCGTTTAGCTCAATGGGCTCTTAAGCTGAAGGCTTATGACTTCAAGATCCTTCACTGGACAGAAGCTAAGCATCAGAACGCTGACTGTTTATCTTGATTGCTGACCATTTCCATGACAGCAGATCTCAGCGATGTGATGTACAAGAAGATGCTCAGCAGAAAATATGATGACAATCCACCTCAAGTGATTAAAGCATTAAACAAGATGCGAGCAAATACATTTTAATGTAAGGGGGAACTATATGAGTGGATTGGTGATTCTACGGTGAATTTTCTGTGACCATCAGCATGTCCTGTAATTATTATAAGCGCCTACAAGGTAGTTGTACATTATGATGTATGAAAAGCAATGAAGTTGTCGTGCCCTCAGTATTATCGGAATATCATAAACTTTGACATGCTTGAAACCATTTCCTATTGCCACCAGTGCCAAATGGAAAGGCCAAATCACCAAAAAAAACCTTGTACCGGTTAGTGAACTCACATTTTGCTTGGCATATGGTTTCCCTGGATGTAATCAGGCCTCTGCAATGGGAGCCAACTGGTGAAAGTACATTCTGGTGGCTATTGACAACTTAACCTGGTGGGTTGAAGTGAAGCCTATAATGGATCTTGGGGCGGTCACAGTGGCCAAGTTTGTAATGGAATGTATTATCCAGCGACATGGTTGCCCTCAGTTCATCCTTACCAATAACATAACTAGCTTCACCTCATACATTCTCCCCAGATTGAATGAGCTCATGGGCATCCACAGGGTTTTGATGACTCCATATCACCCCAAGTCTAACAGAATGGTTAAATGGGATAATGAGACGCTGGTGAACATTCTTAGGAAGCTAGTAACTGATAGACCCTTTTATTGGAGTTCCCTCATGTCTACTGCCATCTTTGCTTATAATATCAGCTATCATTCTGCTATGGGGAAGAGCCTCTTTCAACTGTTACACGGATGGTACCCCACTCTTCTGAAATTGCTTTATTAATGCATAGAAGAAACTGGCAGAATGGATCCCCACTGTTACTTGACAACTTTAGCTGACACATTGATCAAGTTGCAAATAGAAGCGTACTCATTTAGCTTGGCCAAAAATTTTATAAATCAGGCTGCCAATTAAGTATGATGTAGTGGGTTGATCCAATTCCAAGAAGGTGAGATGGTTTTATTCCACAACCAGTACAGGTTTGGGTAAAAACACAAGCTTGCCAACATCTGGGTTGGTCCATTTAAAGTAATTGAGAAATAGTGTCAATGCATATACCATCAAATACCTAGCAAGTGGTCAAATCATTAATCAAGTACACACAAAGCTTCTCTGAGTATATAAACAATTGGAGGCTTATCATCCAGTCAAGGGGGGTAATGTTGAGATTCCAATATGACTGGATGACAAGCCCTGAAGAGCTACGATGGAATGGTGAGAATCTGCCAACTAGGATAATATTTATAAGTATTCAAGAGCCTTGAGATGAGGCGATATTGGTTTATAATGTGATGTTATCAGATTGTCTTGAAATAAGGCAATAAGGTGATGTCAACTTTGTTGGGACCATCTAGTACTAAAAAAAGGTGATGTCAACTTTGATGGTTATAATTTAGATAGCCTCAAATTAGAGTGATATAGAGTTAAAGAATAACAAGCCAAAACCAAGGAAAATCATTGGAATAGAATAGCCTAAGTTATTAGAGTGGTATTGTCCAAAGACACAGATATATAAGCTAGATAGGTGATTGAAAGAGTAGTTAGTTAGTATTAGAGAAAGAGTGGAACAGCGAAGAGTCGCTGTATTTATAAAAGATAAATAAAAGTGTCATTGGGTCAATCATTCCTATTTTTGTATATTTTCAGTCTGTTTGGAGGATTGACGATCCCCATATCATCTGTCCTTTGCTCAGTGGGTTTGACCTGTGTGACCCTTATGGTGGATACCAATATTACTTCCCAAAATTATAAAAATCAAATATAATGCAAAAATGCATTTCTTATCTAACATCAGTAAATACAACTTATGCTTCCAAATAATATCATTTGGTGCAGAAATTGTAACATCTCAATTAATGACAACTTTTAAAATAAAAGGACAAATTTACTATAAAGCCAGTTCCCCACTTCCATTCCCTGATGGCCAACACAGTTTCCATCAAATTTATTTTATTAGTGATGGCAATGATGAACTGAATGCATGCTGCAGAATTTCTATCATCATAAAAAGGTCCGTTGTTTCCCAACTTTAATGCTTCTTTAAAAACAATTTTATACATGTCAGAAAATCGACTTTGGGCTCTGCTAGTTGGCAGGCTAACCAGTATGAAGACTGGTCAGCCCTTGCCATTTTTCCTTAGGCATCAGGGCTAGCAGCACCATCTAACCCCTTGGCATGTCACCTGCGCCATTTTGGGGATCCCCTATACTCATTCCCTAAACAACGAAATAAATATAAACTTAAACCATAATAAGAATGAGCAAAGGGAGATATTTTTTGAAATGGAAGCGCCAGGTATTTATACTATTTACAAAAGGGCTACTGCGCCCATCACCAACCTATCGGCTCTTCCACTGGTTCTTCCAGCCAACCACTTCTCTTCTTCTTCTTCTTTATCTACATTATCTCTTCCCTGGCGTCGACCCTCTTGCTCCATCCTTCCCAATGTCCAAATTAGTTTTGGCTCATCCTCAGCCTTAAGTCACTGGTGAGCCATATAAATAATTAATCTGATTAAATATCAAATTTGGATTTGACTTTATATTGATAATAATGCACTGGAAACAACTTTAATTGCTCATTTTGACTTGGAATATCTTGGCATCTTACCAACATCTATTCTCATCTAATCTTGATAATAAATGAGGCACTGGAAACAACCTCAGCTGCCTCAAACTCATAATTGTTAGATCCGCCAACATCAGATCAGATAGCAAATTTCATAGATAAGTGAAACATTGGCTTTCCGCTGGAAATCCCACAACAGACCATGAATGGCCAATGTCATCAACTACTGATTCTGTTGACGGATTGGATCATCCTCAGCTATTAGTTGCTGATGATCCTTCTACTAATTTGGGGCCACCAATTGGCCCCATTTGAACCCAAATACCAAACTCGGCGGAGTACTAATTTTGGTTCAACCCAAATTGGGGAGTAAATAACCAGCAATTGAACTAAATAACACAAAATTCAGTCAATAAACCATTCCTCTAGGATTGGCCATACCATCCTAAATAACGCTAAATCATTGGAGGATTCCATCTGGTTAAAATCACGACATTTCCCTCCACTTAACCAGATGGTAATCCTCCTAATTCCAAACTCAGTGTGTGGGGCGGGCGTCCAGGGCTTGCCCCTCCCCACCACCAACAATCGTTGGAACCAAACCACATTGGTGCATCACTGCCACCTCTTAACCAACCTTTAGCTACTTCAGCACCAACCAGAAGAGTCCCCTTGTAGTGAGCACTAATGTCAGAAAATTGACTTTGGGCTCTGCTAGTTGGCAGGCTAACCAGTATGAAGACTGGTTAGCCCTTGCCGTTTTGCCTTAGGCGTCAGGGCTAGCAGCACTGGCTAACCCCTTGGCATGTCACCCGCACCATTTTGGGGATCCCCTATACTCATTCCCTAAACAAAAAAATAAATATAAACTTAAATCATAATAATAATGAGCAAAGGGATATATTTATTGAAAGGGAAGCGCCAGGTATTTATACTATTTACAAAAGGGCTACTGCACCCATCGCCAACCTATCAGCTCCTCCACTGGTTCTTCCAGATAACCACTTCTCTTTTTCTTCTTTTTTATCTACATTATCTCTTCCCTGGCGTCAGCCCTCTCGCTCCATCCTTCCCAATGTCCAAATTAGTTTTGGCTTATCCTCAGCCTTAAGTCGCCAGTGAGCCATATAATTAATTAATCTAATTAAATGTCAAATTTGTATTTGACCTTCAAATTGATAATAATGTGCCAAAAACAACTTTGGTCGCTCTCTTTGACTTGTAATATCTCAGCATCTCGCTGACATCTATTCTCGTCTAATCTTGATAATAAATGAGGCACTGGAAACAACCTCAGCCGCCTCAAACTTATAATTGTTGGATCCACCAACATTAGATCAGACAGCAAAATTCATAGATAAGTGAAACATCAGCTTTCCACTAGAAATTCCACAACAGACCATGAATGGCCAATGTCATCAACTACTGATTCTGTTGACGGATTGGATCATTCTCAGCTATTAGTTGCTGGTGATCCTTCTACTAATTTGGGGCCACCAATTGGCCCCATTTAAACCCAAATACCAAACTTGGTGGAATACTAATTTTGGCTCAACCCAAATTGTGGAGCAACTAACCAGCAATTGAACTAAATATCACAAAATTCAGTTAATAAACCACTCCGCCAGGATTGGCCATATCATCCTAAATAACGCTAAATCATTGGAGGATTCCATCTGGTTAAAATAACAACAATACATCTGTCCAAAACAGCAATTGACATGATGCCATCTGATACACACAAGATTGTTAATAATGTTGACTAAATGCCTGCTGAAGAACATATGTGAAAATTTAATTCTCCAAATATAGACCAAATGCAATTAATATAGTCAAATATCAATTCCAACATAGAGATATTGTTCTTCATTAAAGAAACAGTCAAATGACTAAGTTGTAGAAATTTTCTTGATGCTATGACGCCCTACAATATTTAAATACTTTTTGGGATGGTGCTGTTGGATATCACTTTAAAGTTAAGGTGATAATTCTAGTTACTGACAAAGAAACAAATAAGATATGCAGCACAATAAACTATTGTTTATAAAGATTATTGATTTAAGGGAATGAATATAATCACGTTATGAACTCTCTTTAACCGCTCAAAGTCACTTTTGAGCGATTTTAAATTTAAGTTTATTTATCCACAGCCATCTGCCCAAACCTATTCTTTGATGTCCTTGGCTCTGCCGCCTGCCACCCCAGTGTGGGGCAGCAGTGCACCCCCACCTAGCGTTTTCCGCCCTGCAGGCAAGCGCGTTCAGATAGGTTCAAACAGCCCGCCCACTGCTTCCAACCGTTTTGTCCCCCCACGGGACTTAGCGCTCCACCTGGCGCGCATCCACCCTTCTCGCCCCCATCCTCTCGCCCTCCCTCGCTCTGCTATTCGCTATTGCCTCAGAGTGGACTATGGGCGTTTGTTCCCATATGCTGATAAGGCAATTATTGACCTGGCCACTACAGCCTTTGCGCCAGCTGGCTTTGTAGACTTCCGCCCTTTTAAGGGCTACTTTGACGTTGGGTTCCAATCTGAGAAGGATGCTGAAGCGGCAGCACAAACTCCTCTAATTTATAAAAAAACCCCATTCCCACAACCCGTACTCGCCTCCCTTCAGACACCACGCTAGTGGTATCCTTTGCAAATCTCCCATCCCACCTTCCACCCCAGGTTTTGTATGACCAGTTGGTCGCGGGGCTCATGGCTTATGGCACTCAGCCCAACCTCATCTTTGCCATTCCATCTGGTGCAGAACGCCTTGCTGCTCCTCATGCAACAGCCACCATCATACCACACCACCCTACCATAGCCCAACAAATCCCACCCCGCGCTAGTGTGGATGCAGCGCCTGATCATTTCTTTTGGGCTTTGGTCGATAATGGTAGGCAGATTTGTTCCCTCTGCTTTGGCCTTGACCATGCAAAAAGAGCGTGCCTTAAGGCCAAATCCGCTGATGCAGATTCTGAGCCCCCCTCTGGAGGTTCAGTATGGGGCGCTTTGCTGCCCCCTCCCACCCTCCAATCTCGTTCAGTGGGCCCACATGGAAAATAAGCCCCACCCAAAACCTCCATCCTCACTCTCCCACCTAAATCTACCCCAGCCAATCAGAGCAATGCTTGGACCAACATTCGCACCCAATCAGCTGCCCATTCGCCCAATCCTACCCACTCAAATTTAAACGCCACTATTCCAGTGAACCAAAATCCATGGGATCTATTGGCTGAAACTGACGAATCAGGTAATATCCTCATTAGTAAGCATACAGGTCAACCTCTCTGCCATGGCGATTATGGTCAGGCAGAATTTTTCCTTCCCAACTTCGATGAAACCCCTACCCCTCGCCATTTCGCTCCTCTACCCAATACAGCCCCCTTCCAAAGTGACCACCAGCTCGCCTTAGCTACGGTGGCCTCTCCTCATTGCCCAAAACTACGCACCGCGGTGGCCCAGTCAGTGGCTCAGCTCCAGCATGGCCTGCCCACCATCTTCTTCCCCCCAACTTCCCTGAATCTCCCTGCAGTGACATCTCAAAACTATTTGATGATGCTGAAATCGCTGTTATGAATGTCGCAACGCTTGCTTCATTCAACCCCTCAGCCAAAATCGCCCACCACAGTATCTCCCTTTTCACCCATCTTCCTGAAGCCTGCAAAGAAGCTGAAGTTCTCCTCGCAGCTTTTGTTGAAACACTTTCCCATCATTATCTTGATGCAGAAGTGGAAAACTCCTACTACGCTGACCTCAGCCCCCACTATGCAGATGCCCCAACGCTCTGGCTCTCTGCTCTGATCTGGTACTGTAACCAACGCCCCTTATCGAGGTGGGTCTTTCTGAAAACCAACCCCCCAACCCCTCCTCACCCTCTGCCATGGTGGGTTAAGCAGTTTCTGCTTCCGCCTGATTAGCAGTTTGTTTTGCCATTTTGAGTGTTGTGATCGGTACTGTCCATCCCCTGGTTGCGTACCTCAAATAAATCAAAATATAATCACGTTATGAAATGTCTTTAATAGTTTTATCAATGCAACATAGATATGGATTTAAAAATTATGAAACAGAGCGTTTGATATTAATCTATTAAATCAGACCAAGCTTTGCTCTGAATAATACGTTCATTTGCAAGATGCAGTTGTAAATGACTGTAAAACAACTAACATTGGAAGATTAGCGATTTTGCCATATTCATGTACAATCAGTCCACATCATATGAATGAGTATGCTCAAGATTCAATTGTGTATGTTCATCACTAAGGGCATTCAGACCTATTTATTACATTCAAATGCAATCATGTTTGGGACAATATACACCAGCTCTTACTTCCTGGCAATTTCTGTGGATAGGCATGATATCACTGCATGTGTTTGAAGACAGAGCTGGAATTGATGAATTTCAGGGTAAAAATTTGAAGTGTTTGGGTCTGTGCGCTGCTGGATGTACTCATTTGAATGGCAAAAAAGAGGTTTGCCACTCGCACATATACTAATCTAGCTCTATAACAAAGTCTTTAAAATAAAGTTGACAAAGTAATATTCACTGAAATACCTGATGCTGACATCAATAAGGATTTGCATGAAGTTGTGACAAAAAATATATTACATGGACCTTGAAGTACACTGAATCCAAATTCACCTTGTATGATAGATGAAAAATGCTCAAAGCGATATATCCAAGCATATGTATCCAACACAGTTAAAGGAAAAGATGGATATCCTTTATACAAAAGAAGATCAGCAGTAGATGGTGGTAAATTAGCAACCATACACTTACAAAACAGTGACTTTAAAGTAGACAACCTGTGGGTTGTTCCATATAAACCTTAGCTATCAAGAACATACAAAGTGCACATTAACATGGAATACTTTAATTCCATTAAATTGGTCAACTATATTTGTAAGTACATGAATAAAGGCAGTGACAAAAGTTTATGGCAGCCATCAGAAAGAAGTGATAGGAATGTGGTCATACATATCAATGAAATTTCACAGTATCAGATTGTAAGGTATATAAGCAGCAATGAAGTTGTATGGCAAATTCTATCATTTTCCATATATGAACAAAGTTGAGCTGTTTTTAACTTAGAAGTACATCTAGAAAATGGGCAACACATTTTTTGTAGCTGTAAATGTGCACCAAATAGCCCTGAATCCGCCAGCTAGAACGTTAACTGTTTTCGTGTTATGTCAAAATGACGCATTTGTAAAAACACTGCTATATTCAGAAGTGCCTATATACCACACATGGATTGTGAGTAGAAAAAATTTAAAATGATGACAACCAGGTGAGCGAGTTGACAAACCTGGCATATCTAAAGATCTATGATAGGCAGACTGTATACTGCGCATCCCAATCAAGATGAATGCTTCTTTCTTCACATGCTTTTAGTAAACGTGCTCAGTCCAATGTCATTACAGAAATTTATAATTGTCAATGGCGTTACATATGCCACATTCTGCAGTGTATGTCAAGCTCTGGATTTTTTGAGACCAACTAATGCTGGGATGTATGCACTAATGATGCATCAACATATTGCATCTAAATCAATTTGTAGCATTGTTTGCAATCATAATAACCGCCTGCTCTCCTTCATCTCCAGTAAAGTTATGGGAGAAATTTAAATCACACATGGCTGAAGATATTTTCTGTTGAATACATGAGAAAAATTAAAATATGAACATGAATTTCATGAAGAAATCTACAAAAAAGTGTTGATAATGATTGAAGATCTGTGCTTAGAAATTGTGAACAAAAATCCCAATCAATTGCGAATGTCCTTACTGAATTGATCTGCTGCTGCTTTATTCAATGTAGAATTACATCATGAACAAAATTACAGCATGGGTGATCTTTTGTCATATGTGCAATCAGATATATTAAGCTAATGGTTGAGAAAAAGGTATTTAAAATCAAGATAAAATAAAATGTAAATATCAGGTTTGGAGAAGTTATTCTTCTTAGATGCACCAGGAGGAACTGATAAATGCTCCTAATCAGAATAATTCTGGCAGCAATTCAATCATAAAATGACATAGCCTTAGCTCTTGCTTGTTTGGGAAACCTTCAAAAATTGCTACCAGGTAATAGACCTGCTTATTTTACTTTTTGGAATTCAGGATTTGCTATGCTCACTGGTGCTGTTTCCACCTAAATTCCAACAATTTTCTGCAGAGAAGTGATACTCTCAACTGTTGGATTAACCATTGTAGGTGATATTTTATTATTTAAATTTAAAAATATAAACCTTTAATAAAACTAAAAAATTTAGATTTTATAATGATTTTATAAATAACGGTGAGGGGAAAAGTGAACCCTCACAATATCTAATGGCTCAGTATTCAATCATATTGAGGATCAAAGTGAGTCATACAATAAATTCATTATAAACTGGGCGTGTCCAAATTAGGTGATATTGACTTTTGACCTAATAGTCCCTTGAGACTCACCTTGTTTCATTGTGAGAGGCAGATGTATCAATAGCTAGTAAGATGAACCCATGGGGCAGAGATTTAATATATTTAGACCAATCATAAGGTGAGAATTTATTTTCACCTGATGGGACCCTCTCCAAGGCTTTAAATGGGGCTGGTCTCCATGGTAAAGTTTGAACTAATTAGATATAGGATGTGGAGGGACCTCCAAATGTCTCCCCTGATTTCTTAATAATTTGCATAACCCTGCTACTAACTGTAGGCCTGTTTGGATGAGGAGAGGGAGATCATATTGCACTAACTTGAGGAGTTCTACCAAAAATTGGCTAGGGTCCCTAGGCTGACATTACTCTCATCAGCCTCTGAAATACTCTATATAGTATTAGTCTTGTAATTGTCTGACACCCTTTTGAAATTACCATTGAACATGCAATTCATTAAAACTCCCATGAGAAACATTTCAAAGCATCTGGCATGGGAAAAGTATTCATTGCAAATTTGGCTTTTGCAACAGGTTAGGGCTCTGCTGATGATCCAGTCTGATAATATGGCAACCACCAGCCCTTGCTCAGCCACCATCATTGACACATCCCTTACAGCAAGTTCACAAGCATCAACTCCCTGTGCAATGGCGCAGCCAAGAAAATTCTCTTTGGGTGAGTTCAGCGTCATTGGCGGGCCCAGCACCCAACACCCATCCTTGCCTCTCTTGGCCTGGGTGGCCTGGCGACTTCCCAATCCCAACTGTTGGCCATAGTAGAGAAACTCCAACCCAGCCTTTATAATTCAAGGCCCCAAAGCACCCAGAAAGTTAATAAGCCATTAATGCCTTAAGTAAAACTAAATTAGGAAAAGAGATTGTAGGAATGGTGTTTATTAAAACAATCCTCAAGATATTTATAGGTCCTTGATGGATTGGGAATGGGAAGATTTGAAATAGGAAAGTCTTGGCATTAATTGCCAACAACAATCAAGATAATAAATACTACAAGGGGATTGGGACCATTCTTGGCATAATTTGCCAGTGCACCCAAAGGATTGCTTGATTGGGGTGCAAGTGCCAAAAGGGAATTTGCCACAACCTGATTGAGTTTTGACATCCTTGAAATTAGTCACCGGTGTCAGGTTAATAAATATTTAAATATTATTGAGGCTGATCCCTGATACATCAGACTGGGCTCAACCTAAATTAATGGACATCCAAATCCAGCATCCATCTGTAGGTGGGTTGTGATATCTAGTTGGGTCTTCCCCCAAAAAAGGTAGAATCCTAATACCAACTCTCATGGGGCCAACCCTCACCAAGTCCCTCATCCTTGGCTTGCAGTCAGGGTGCTGTTCTCATAGGTTTTCTCACTTCTTGGGGTGTTTTAATGGTTGGGAAGACCACTCTGCATCTTAATTGTCCAGGGGTACCCATCCCCTTGTGACCCCTTTTCTACCCACTATTTAACATGGCTAAAATGAAATCACTTAGTTAAATAAATACAAATGGGTAGATGGAAGATACTTTATTAGAAAGGATAGCTAACCCTTATATAGGGCAGCCAAGGGTTTGAAAATATCATAGGGACTTGGAGATAGAGCCATGATGATATTTTGAGATTATTCCAATGAGTTTGAGATAATTAAATAAATTATACTATCAACAATATTGCTATGGAAAAGCCCAAAAAATTATGCCAGGTGGATCACTTTGCTCCTGGTTCTGAAAGTGTTGGGATCCTATTTAAATTATTTGGTAAAATAGAGTAGTTTGTCCTTGTCATCCTGGCCTGTAGTTTGATGCAATTAGTTTTCTCCTCAGTGAATATAGCTTTAAATCAACCAGATTTTCAGTCTATATTTTTGATATCACCACTCACTTTGCATCACATACTCATTGATTAATTTATCATAATCTAAATAATATTTTACTGAGTTAGTCCATGTCACCTAATCAATTGTTCCTTAATTGATAACTTGAATTTGAAAACCCAATTGTATTAATACTTCTCTGATGAGGATCTTGTGGCATCACTTATACCTAAAGCCTAAATAAAGTAAAAATATCAAGGCCACTTAACCCTAAAGGTTGATGTTAAGCTTAACCAAAGTCAAGGCTTTATAGATAGAGAAATGCAATTTACAACAGTATTGCAAAAACGCAAACTTATTGTTTGGGATGAATGCACAAAAGCACACAATAAATTGCTCAAGACTCTTTATCAATCATAGCAAGAATTATATGGAAATATCATATCATTTGGGAACATGTTAATATTGCTTGCAGGAGATTTTAGGTAACCTTCCTGTAATTTCTCAATCAACACCAGCAGATGAGTAAGATGCTTGCCTGAAATACTCTACTTTGTGGAGACACATAAAGACATTGAAATTAACTACAAATATGCTTGTCCAGCTGCAAAATGATCATACAGCTGAGATATTTTCACATCAATTACTGAAATTGGGAATAAAAAGGTGTCAGTTGATCTGAGCTCAGGACAAATTTCATTGCCTCATAGCTTCTGCAATTTAGTGACATCAAAAGAAGAATTGGCTAAAGAGTACTTCCCAATATTAAAACCAATTATAAGAATCATGATTAGCTGAGTGAGCGAGCTATTATTGCCTTTAAGAACAAAGATGTCTATGAACTTAATATTATTCAGTCCAATAACTAAAGCAAGGCTTCACATAAAAGTATGTTGACACTGTTGCAGAAGTAGATGAAGCAGTTAATTATTTAACATATTTTTGAATTTACTTGATCTGCCAAGGATGCCACCACACATACTGCAATTAAAAATTGGCATGCCAATTATCATGTTGCAAAATATCAAACAGCCAAAGCTTTACAATGGCACACAGCTAGCAGTAAAAAAATAAATGAGCAACATCATAGAAGCATTAATCTTGACATGACCTTTTAAAGATAAGAATGACTTCATTCCTCACGTTCTTATGATTCTAATGGATATGTCATATCATTTCTAAGAGATTACAATTCCTAATTCAATTTGCATTTGTAATCATGCTAAACAAAGCTCAGGGCCAATCTTTAGAATTGTGCGGTTTAGATCTAGACAAGGACTGCTTCTCACATGGATAGTTATGTTGCATGATCTAGAGTTGGCAAACCAGACAATATCTATATCTGAACAGACAATGGAACAACAAAAAATATTGTACACTCACAAGCATCGTGAAATTAAACATATTAAAAATGTGTGCTTTCTCTTTTCTTCTTTTTTCATTTTACCAGACTGAGCCACAGCAATGCATGGCCGGATACAGTTAGTAAGTAATAGTATACTTTTTTGACTCCATAAAGCCATTAGGTGTTAGCTTAAATAATTTGATACTTACAACAGACTCGAGTATTTTATATATCCTTTGTGAAATAATAGAACTTCAAATCAGTTATTTTTGAATTTTTACTATAGCCAATGATAAATTCACTTCACAGTTTATCATAATACCATAAACTATTTAAATTATTAAAAAATTGGTTTACTTTTTACTTCATATTATATGTTACGTAATTGCTTCTGATTAGAAAAGTGAAAGATGTCACCGACATAAAAAAATTTTATATAGATTTTAGTACTTTTTATTAGTTTAGATCTTTAGTAATTTATTAATTACTTGAATTCTCTATCTGCTTGACTCCAGAGTGAAAATCTTGAACCCCGTCTTTACCAATGCCTTCACCTGCCACAAGTCGTTTAAAAGACTTGATAATCATGCCAAAGCCATGAGTGTTTCTAAACTCCTCAAGGCACTCCTGGACGCTACCCTTGCCAAAGAGGAAATCTTGGTTTAACAAAACAGAATTTGTCACAAAATCTTTATACTCGTCGGGAGAAAAATTGATAAATCTTTCTTTAACAAGAGGGTCTGAAGCATCTAAATATTGTGGGTTCATCCCAACAACGTGCTTTGTAATCTGTTTTGCCAATTGTAAGCTTGAATCAGTAAAGGAGCTATTCTCAACTTGAAACACTACTAACCCTCCAAACTTCCCACAATCGAACTCGCCACCATGAACCGCAGACGCAGTATAGATGGAGGCATCTTTTGAAAAAGTGAAACGGGTTGCAATGGCACGACGTAATTGGATATTCTCACCGAACTTACAGATGGTCTCAAATATGGCATCTTTGACAGTTAGATTATTATCGGACAGCTTAGTTTCATTCAAGAGCTCAAGTGGAATATTAGAAATCCCAGCCTTAAAATCTAAAACGGTTTCAGGTATTTCAAGTGAAGCTGATGTGACCTTGCGAACCAATTGCTGGAAAATTGCATTTCTCGAAACAAAATCAGACTCGCAACAGATCTTCCAAATGTCACTTTAATAAGCAATTTAAAATTATTACAAACCTCAACTAGTGCGCCTTGAGAAGCACCAGGGATATCATTCCTAGTAATAACTCCAATAAGGCCTTCAGAGGCAACTCTGCCAGCTAGTTTAGCTGCCTTTGTGGCCCCTGATTTTGAAAGATCTTCTGCAATCCATTCAAGCGCCTTCTCCAAGTTATTGTCAGTGGCTAGCAAAGCTTCTTTTGCCTTGCCGATGCTGACTTCCGTCTTATTTCGAATCTCACTAATGAGAGAAATTAAGGGTTTGACGGCATATCCACGACTAAATCTCAAACTAGTCCATCCTTTGATTAAAGTTCTAGCAAGCTTCATTTGGAACTATAAAAAAGTTGTAAAGTTAAAAAGTTTGAAGCATTATATCAATTTAATTTAAGTACTATAAACAAAAGAATTTTGTGCGAGGCTCTGTTTAGAGTAAGTTTTATACCCCGTTTTTAAAATTACAGTGACAATCAATAAGCAATCATATTTTGTTCTAGTTTGCACCAAGCTTGTCAAAACTACGATATTGATAAATCAGGATATTTGGTTAAATTGTTATCAGATTACTTGCTTTTTTCTAAAAAATAACACAAAAAATATTTTTTGTAAATCTCCGTTTATCATCTTAACAATTTAAAGAACTTCCTTTATTCTAAAAAAATAAAACTACGTTTCCATAAAAACAAACAAGAACCAGAAAACTCACTAGAAGTTAGACTAAAGTAAGATAAAAAATTAAACTTTTTAATTAAAATATATCTAAAAAATACAACACAGGAGAAAGTTTTAAAGAGCAATTTCACTTTGTCGACATATATTTATGTAAAATATCTTCAAAAACATCGGTACCCATCGATGATAACTATAGGTTTCAAGGGTTCAACAAATTAAGGTAAAACGAGCCAATTTATAAAGTATAAGCTCTATACCTGATAGTTCCATTATACCTGACAAAAGATATGTGTAAGGAATTATACCTGACAAAAAAATACGTGTAAGGATATTAAAAATGGATTAGTATGCTGAAAAGCTAAGCTTGCTCAAGCATTGTTTAATCCAAACCTCTTTTAATCCATCGTTTTAGAAACTTCAAGCTTTTCGGATATCGTCCAGTGCAATGACGCCAAACGCACACCATTTAAAAATTTCTTATAGTCCAAAAACTTTAGAATACCACATAACGGAATAGATCTCAAATATAGCATAGATTCCAAATAAGCCTAAATTTTTAATTATTTTTTTAAAGTAAACAATAATCAGAGACTCGGTATCTCAATTTAAGATAACTAAGTAAAACATACTTATAATTTGAAACAAACCCATTATATTGTTATCTATAATCAGGGTGGTTAGCCTGGCAGATAAAACTGCTTCCACCCTAAAGCAGGTTTCGAACTCGAAACCTGTACTGGCTAGAAAAATTCTCGGTGTGGTATATTTGTCCCAAGATCGACCCATCTCGAATATTTTAAATTGTCATCTATAATCTATAACTAGCGGAGTTACCCGTGCTTCGCTACGATGTCTAGAATTTCAGGTGATTCCAATTGATTAATTTAGATTTTATATATAGTTAAGCAATAACTACTCGGCTAAATCTAATTGCTCAATCGAAGCAACCAAAAAGACCAACCACTCAGGTAATCCTAACTAAACTTATCAAATCAACCAATAACTAATTATCTCTCAAAACTAAACTGTGTCCTATCAATTTGAACAAAGCCATCAATACTCGCCAAACAAAAAAGCCTATCGAATCAATCAAATAACACTAAATAGCTACCCAAAATATCTATTTAAACTTAAAATCATTGAGCATGTGACATATCTTTTTTTAGTACTAGATGGTCATGTGACATATCTTCTAAATTACTAATCAACTTCTACTTAACTTGCCAAAAGTATTTTATTAATTAGGTGAATCAAATTAGGCAGGTTTTTAAAATTTATAAACCTAATATCCAGATACACATGCTTCGCTACAGTATTTAAAGTTTATTAGATGATAAGCTCACATTATAGCCTATAGGCTGTGCCAACGCTAATCTGGAGCCACTCAGACTAATTGCTCCGCAGTTGCACTCACGGCTGGTGAGCTGGTTATCCTAACTACTTGATCTACTTAAAACTCTGATACTGATTTTTGTTGAGTTTCAGGTGAGCAATTTGGTGAATTATTAGATAATATTCACCAATTCTCACCCACTCACCCAAATAAATTAAACTTATCAGACTTGATTAGCTTCAGATGAGCAAATTGGTGAATTATTAGATAGTATTCACCAATTCTCACCCACTCACCCAAATAGATTGATCCTATCAGACTCAAAGGTTTCAGATGTCAGTCAGTCAGTCAGTCAATAGGTACATCAGTACATCAGTGAAATTTTTTTATCAAGTAGACTAGTGAAGTTACCCAGCGTTGCTCATGTTTAATTACCATCAGCTGATTTGAACTGATTAATTTAGATTTTATTTTATAGCTAACAAAACCCAGCTGACATTTTCCTGCATTTGTATATTTATTTATATAAAATAGATGGTCTATATGTAATATAGAATCTATAATGTGTTGTGTAAAAATATGGAAAATAAAACATGACTCATACAGATAAAAGCCCATTATTTTTGTTTGTATAAATAGATGATGAACTATATAAATTTTTATAAATAATTCATGTGAATAAATTATTTTTGACTATTCCATTTGCTATATAATTCAACCAACTTAAAATAATTGAAACTAATACCAATAACTAGTGTAATGCAAGTGGATAAACAAGATTTTTGGTTTTCTGATTTGGTGTATAGATGTACAGAGTTTCTGAATTTCCTACTCTGAAGAAAGCAACATATAGTTGACCATGCAAAAAACATAGATTTTCTAGTTTTAATCCAGCAATCTGCAGCAACTACCCTTGAGCTTTGTTAATTACCATTGTAAAAGCAAGGCACACAGGAAAGTATAGTCATTTTAATGTAAAGGGCAAATCAGTGGGAATCATTGGAATGCGCAGAATCAGTGCATCTTCTCCTTTACATTTGCTGTTAATTATTATTGCTTTATTCATTTGGCATCAGTTTTTTTCACAGTAGGTCTGGTTCTGTTGCACAACTTTGGTAGGTTCAGATTCTGAAGGAGCAGTATTAGTGAGCAAACTTTCAAGGTTAATATATGCAGTGGCATTCCAGAAGGCTCCAATGAATTGAGAAATTTGACTGGATAATTAACAGCTTGATCCTCTTCTGTAACTGTGTCAATGGATTTGTATTCTGTAACTGCACCAGAAATTTTCAATTAAATCATATTATTAATTCAATTGACATCATCATTTTAAGAGCTAAGGTAGCTCACTCACAAAGCCAATTGTGATTTCTAAAGTTGTTGGCAATGTTCAGAAGAACCTTCTTTTTAAGATCTTCATTTGATGACAGAAGTTGACAGAAGTTCATTGGGAATGATATCTCCTGTGTTACAGGATCAACCAGAAATTTGCCATTGACAATATCCAAAAGTTGCTTGGCAAATGTTTATTCAGAAACTTGTCCAAGTAAATACACATGTATATTGATTGACAGTATAATTTTCTTCACATATCTCCAGAGAGTTGGATTCTTCAGGCATGGTTCAGCTCATATGCTGGTGTTAATCTTGAAATGATGGGCAAAGTTTGACAGGAATCACCAGAAAGCAGTTTCAAAGCTTCTCCCATTGGATGTTGATCACTTCATAAATCTTGCAGAGTACAATCAAGTGCCTCAAGTCCTTTCTTATAGGCCATGGTACATTCATCCCAAATAATGAGTTGGCATGTTTTCAATACAGTTGCCAATTCCAGATATTTTTCTAATGTTACAAAGGGGATCTGCAACTAGATTTAAATTTAATGGTAGCTTAAGAGCCAAATGTGCCATGCATCCTCCAATGAGTAGCATTGCTGCAATCCCTATTGATGCCACAGCCAGAGCAACCTCATTGTCATGGTTGGAAAATGACATCATCTTTTGGACCAACGTTAGAGACAAAGATGCTTACAGGGAGGCCAAGAAGGTGAAGTTAGCAGGCCTCCCTGACCTCAAGCATACCATAGACCAACGCTGGATAAAGGCAAAATATGCCCAAGTTGGTCCTATGGAAGCAAGCTAAGTTTAGCCAAGTATGAGAGTAGGGGCATTAAAACAAACTAGCTTTGTTATGATGGAATATGTTTTCAGTTTTTGGGTTAACGGGGTTTTGAAACCCATTCCATTTTCACATTTTCCAGCTTGGGTCAGCCATTTTCACAATAAATCACCCAAGTTTGGTTAATTACCCAATATAGCATTTTGCCCAATGGAAGCGTGCACCTATTGGTGCACCTCAGCTTAGACCCACTTCCCTCAATTAATTGTTTGCCCAAATTCTTAGATTTCCCATGTCAAGACCAACCTCCCCTGTTGGTTGACTTCTCCCCATAAATAAAACCCTTTGCTAAGTACACCATTTTCCCTATTATTTTTTTAGTACTAGATGGTAACCATTTTCCCTATTATGATATCTTAGATTATCCTGTGCGCAGACCTCTTCACAGAGGTCTCACTCTATGTTAACCTTTCAACTTTAAATATAATAAAGTTATCCCCTTGTGCACCGTTGGTCCACCCAGGTTCCCTCTAACCTGGGACGACTATATCTTATTAATCTGTGCACCACGTCAGTTTTGGTTGGTTATTCACTCAAATGATCACACTCCTCTACTTGAGTTATTATTGCTACAGCACCCTCTGCTGGGCTCTAGTAACTTTTATTCTAGTGACTAGTTCCCTGGCGTTGGCCCTGTGCACCAAGCACTACCACACTGGGAACAGGAGAGTTATAGACAATATCCTTACATTAATTGACCAACACCTTTATCTTATGTGCACAAACTTTTTCTGTGTGGGACTTTCACAAAGTGTAAATGGTGTGCGCCAGCTGTGGGCATCAGCTGCTCCACTGTTTCCTCTTTTCCTGAAGGTTGGAGCATCTTGGCATTATTTTGGCTGCCTCCAACTGGAAAGTACCCACTCTTCATGTTTTTACCTGGTGGATATGGACGTTTTGTGGTCTGGAAACGTCATGATTCCCTGACTCTGCCAAAATTTACAGAATAAATTAAACAAACATGTTTTACTTTGGCAGAATGTTCAGCTGGTGCCACCAGGATATTTGCAGATAGGCCTGGGGGTGATGGCCTAGGATAACGTCGGGCAATCTATTGCTGTTATGGGAATAGGGTCATTCACATCTAAAAACGCGTTTTAGGACAAATACACCATATATATCTCAGAACCATATTTACTCTCTTATGGCTCAGAGATGGATCCTACTCCTGCATATCAAATCACCCCAGAAAACCCACGTTTGA
This sequence comes from Massospora cicadina, assembly GCA_022478985.1. Lineage (NCBI taxonomy): Eukaryota > Fungi > Entomophthoromycota > Entomophthoromycetes > Entomophthorales > Entomophthoraceae > Massospora > Massospora cicadina. Next base: position 75,716 of record JAKSZP010006729.1, read on the forward strand.
CCTCTTCCATTATTTGCAGCACTCAGGAGGTTGAAAAGGAGCTACGTTTACAATATAATAATGTTTATGCCCCTGGTGAAGATATGATGGGATATGTGGCCTCTGAAGTAAGAGTGGCCAAATATCTCTCTCCATTCTTTGATTTAAAAACATACCAGGGTGACATGTTAATTCCAGATGGGAGTTTGTTGGTGATGTACTGGCGTTTTCTGCATAAATAAAGCCCATTTGGGGTATTTTCTACTAACTGTTACCCTTTCCTCCCCTTTAGGGAAATTCAGCACCAATATTATGGTGGATACTGGAGTTTATGAAAACTCTATGGGCCAAAGTCTAGCCGACTACCATGAATTGAGTTACGTACCAAGTGGTATAATTAGGGGAGGGGCGTCCCAAGGTATTCTCATGCTGAATACTTGGGGTTTAGTGGACTATCAAGTTGGCAACTATTATTTGTCTGACCACTTCCAAGCAATCAAAAACCTCTTGTAATCCATTATTTTGGGTGTAGAGAGGTGGCGAAAGTTTGATGTCAGAACTAACTTGAAAGAAAATACCCTATACCTCACATTAAAAATTGGTCACAAATTAGTTGTTCCTTTGTCTGAGGCTAACATCCAGGACGATTTGCTCCATTGGCCCAACATTCACACCCTCAGTCTCGCCTCAATGCTGAAACCATTTGTGGAGGTTCCCCTACCTTCTTGTTTGGAGGGATTGGAATCTTCCTTTGATGCAGCTTCAGCTATTGCACTACCTGAGCATTCTGAGCTTGATTGTGAGTTAAGCTCACTGTTGATCTGGTGCATATATTCTCCCCTATTACCCATTGACTGTCCAAGAAGAGGTTTTAGATGTGTGGGTAAAGGAGCAGTTAGCCAAAGGCACGATTTTTCAGCGTACCTCCCCTGTGTGCTTTCTGCTTTTCTTTGTGGAAAAGGCTGATGGAACTTTACGCTCTTGTGTAGATTATGGGAATCTAAACAATTTTACTGTTCCAGACTTTTATCCCATCCCTTTGGATTAACAGATTCTGCGTTACGTGGAGAAGTCTAAAGTCTTCTCAGACTGGATTGCCCTTAATGCGTTCATTCAGATTTGGATAAAGAAGGGACAGGAGTGGTTAATGCATTCTGTACCAGAAAAAGAGTTTTCCAGTACAGGTGATGCCCTTTGGGCTTAAGAATACCACTGCTATCTTTCAACGCCACATTGATGCTGCGTTGGGGGACTTGTTGAGGGTATGCGCGGTTGCCTACATGGACGATATTCTGGTCTTTTCCCCTGATCATGAGCCACACGCAGTACACCTTTGGCAAGTGGTGGGGAGCTCAAGGACAGCCCACCTTATAATAATGATTATAAAATGTGAATTCTTCAAGTCCCAGGTAACTTTTCTGGGCAACGTCGTGTTTGACCAAAGACACATGATACCTCCAGACAAGGAGAAGGATATTTGTGAGTGGCTTATCCACACTTCAGTCAAGGAATTGAGAAGTTTTTTGGGGACGTGAACGTTCCTCAAGAAGTTCAGGCCCAACCTTTCCAAGATGGCGGCGCCCTTAAATAAGGCTAGCAGTGCAAAGGTGCTTCAGTGGTCCCCCATTTTGGAGGATGCCTTCCAAGCAGTGAAGTGCACCCAGTTGTCCACGTCCATCCTATGCCATGTTGACCCTTCAAAAGAGTTCATTGTGTCTACTGATGCCTCCAACTTCACCATAGCGGCTGCCTTGTTACAAGTAGGCGAATATGGGATTGAGCATCTGGTGGGATATTTTTCTAGGAAAATGTCTCTGCCTGAGTTGAATTACGCCGTTTATGACAAAGAGTTACTAGCAGTGGTGGAGGCGCTGACTTATTGGCGTCACCACTTGCATGGCTCCTCCCAACCTTTCTGTGCATGTACAGATCACCATGCCTTGCTGTACTACCACGCTCCTCATGTCCTAATTCCACAGCAGACCCATTGGCATGAAACGCTTGCCCAATTTGCATTTTCTTATGAGCTCACCAAGGGAAAGGAGAATGGTTTGGCGGATGCTTTGTACTGCAACCCTGCTTTAGCTCCTGACCCAAAGGAGGTAGAGGTACATAACACCCAGTTGATGATTTTACCGGGTAAGATTTTATCTCAAATTCCCGCTTCCTCAGCCAACACGCCAGCCCTTGCACCTCTGGAAAATGCGGAGGAATACAGTATGTTCAGAAAGGTAGTCCTTTCTCAGCTGCTATCAGCCAAATATACTATGGTACTTGTTAATAGCGCTATGAATCAGAAAGACTTATACAGGGGTTATCACGTGAAGGATGAGATGGTGTGGTTTCAGGGGTGCCTATGGGTTCAAGCTGGACCACTGCGCTTGGAAATCTTCTGGGACCATCATGATAGAATCATTGTTGGTCATACTGGGAAAGCAAAAATCTTGGAGCTTATTTGACGCACCTACAATTGGATAGGCTTACCTGCTCAGGTGGGACGGTATTGTAAAGAGTGCCTGATCTGCAATCAAATGAAACCAAATTGGCAACCTTTATTAGGTTTGCAGGTACCAGTCCAAAAGGCGGAATGACCCTTGACTTCCTTATCAGTGGATTACATTGTGGAATTACCTGTCTCCGATGGTTATGATGCCATCATGGTGGTGGTAGAACACTTTACAAAGTTCGCCCACTTTATCTCTTGCAGAATTATAATAATTGCGGCTGAGATGGCTAGGCTCTTCATCGCTCATGTGTTTGCACTATATGGGGTCCCCCAAGAGATTATCAGTGACCGGGGACCCCAGTTTACCTCCATCTTTTGGAAAGTGTTGTTTAAGACTCTTCAGATTCGCCCCTGTCATTCAACTGCCTATCACCCCAATCAGATGGGCAGACTGAATAAGTGAACTAGTGCTTGTAACAGTTCCTGTGGCGTTACATTGCCGCGGATCATTATGATTGGGTTTCTCACCTTACTATGGCCCAATTTAGTTATGACAAATTTTGCATTCTTTGATCAGTTGTTCCTTTTTTCGCCAACCATGGTTTTAATCCCGCCTTTAACATGGATTACAGTTGTGGATCTAAAGTTGAAGCGGTGGTGGACTTTGCCAAGAAAATCAAGAAAGTACACCAGGGGGTTTCCACAAGTTTGGAGGCGACAATCCAAGTTTATAAGGAGAACGCTGAAGTAAGCGATGAGTGGGTCCAGCGTACATAGAAGGGGATCTCATGATGCTTGATTCTTGGAACATCACTATCAAGCAGCCATGCAATAAGCTGGGTTCAAAGAGGATTGGCCCTTACCGCGTTGTTAGAAAGATGGGCCATGCCTCATACCAGCTTGATCTTCCCCCTTCATTTCAGATCTTCTCAGTGTTTCATGAGAGCAAACTTACATTGTTCAAGGGCCCCCACCAGAGACACCTGAGGCCTATCTCGTGGATGGGGCGCCAGAGTGGGAGGTGGAAGAGATAGTTCTTTCCCGCCACATTAAAAGAAAACTGGAGTACCTGGTATCCTGGAAGGGTTTTGACACTGCAGAGAATAGTTGGGTACCAGCATGTGACTGTGTGCATGTCCAAGACCTGATTGAAGCTTTCCATAAGCATTTCCCCCAGGCCGCCAGATCTCAACCAAAGCAAACTATTGCCGCAATGAAGTTGGCCCCAGCCCATAAAACTTTTCCCTGGAGCAAGCCCCTGGGGGGGTTGAGCCCCAAAGGAGGAGAGGATAATGTCATAGTTGGAAAATGACATCATCCTTAGGACCAACTTTAGAGACAAAGATGCTTGCAGGGAGGCCAATAAGGTGAAATTAGCAGGCCTCCCTGACCTCAAGCATACCATAGACAACGCTGGGTAAAGGCAAAATATGCCCAAGTTGGTCCTTTGGAAGCAAGTGAAGTTGAACCAAGTTTGAGAATAGTGGCGTTAAAACAAACTAGCTTTGCTATGATGGAAAATGGTCTGCTTCAGTTTTTAGGTGAACGGGGTTAAAAACCCATTCAGTTTTCGCACTTTTCAGCTTGGGTTGGCCGTTTTTACAATTAATCACCCAAGTTTGGTTGATTACACAATATATCATTTTGCCCAATGGAAGCGTGTGCCTATTGGCGCACCTTGTATTAGACCCACTTCCCTCAATTGATTGTTTGCCCAAATTTCCTTAGATTTCCAATGTCAAGACCAACCTCCCATGTTGATTGACTTTTCCCCATTAATATAATTTTTGCTAAGTACACCATTTTCCCTATTATGATATCTTAAATGATCCTGTGCGCAGACCTCTTCACAGAGGTCTCACTCTATGTTAACCTTTCAATTTTAAATATAATAGTGTTATCCCCTTATGCACCGTTGGTCCACCCAGGTTCCCTCTAACCTGGGATGACTATACCTTCTTACTCTGTGCACCTCATCAACCTTTGCTGGTATTCACTCAAATGATCGCACTCCTCTACGTGAGTTATTATTGCTCCAGCACCCTCTGCTGGGCTTTAGTAACTTTTATTCTAGCGACTAGTTCCCTGGCGTTGACCCTGTGCACCATGCACTGCCACAATGAGAACAGGAGAGTTATAGACACTCCCCTTACACTCATGCTTACTTCAAATTTTGGTGAGTATGAAATTGATAAAAATGTTTTTTATGCCTCCTAGTGCATCAAGAAAAAGAAGTCCACCAATTGCACCTCATACATTCTCTATATCTGTGTTGTACACAAGTCGTTAGTCATTTGTTAAGAGCCTTCTATAATCCTCAACATAAACTTGTAGCGCATTGACATTGTATTGTTTTCTTGCAATACATCTCTATTGACAACATCATTTCTGTCACGTTATGGTGAAAATAGCCTAAGCTGATCAAGGATTTTGTTGTTAATTGACATGCACATATCCTCAAGTAATATCGGTGCTTCATTGAAAATGTCTTCTGAATACTGTACATCTGGCTGGGGTTGTCTCTGTGTGCTCAGAGAAGTATGTATTCACACATACTCTCTTTATTTTTTTCCCATAGATCTTTTGGATCAGAAGGCGCACAGGTTGCCAAAATTATGGTGAACAGGGTTCATATTTGGTGAGCATAACATAAGGCTGAAACATGCTTCTCTGTATGTCTGAAACACTTGACCATTGATGGTTTTGATTGCTTAAAATGATGTTGGTACTTTGTCCACGTGAAGCAGCATTTGCAAATAGTAGCATTCAGAATTATTTAGATGAACAGTATATACTCATCCTTATGCGCCAGTAGAAATATGCCAGGTATTGAAGAATGGCTGGCACCTCATTTTTTTCTGTAAAAAACTTTCAATTGATTCCAAGTGTAATAGTGTGGAACTTCATAATACAGCAACGTTTTTGCAAATTTTTCAGTTGCACACAATTGGAAAAAAGCAGTCAACGTTGTGTTTGGTGGATCTTCAGCTCACGGGGGTGCATTCTCTTCCATGAAGTAGACTCATTGACCATTTTCCAAGTGAACACTGAGATGCATGACAGCATGAAAGCGTTCATGAATGTCAAAACCAAGGATTTGCCATACAGCTTCATTAATGCTATTATAATGTCCCATTTGAAATTGTTTGACTTCATTGATGGGAGCATTAAGATTCATAAGTCCGAAAACTGCCATATTGCTGCCTTTATTAATGTATTTACATGAGTATTTGATTGACTTAAATGAATTGTAAGACTTTACATTGTATGTGCATTAAATGATTTTGAAAGCATAGATAGGGCACAATCCATTGGTTATCAACTTTAAAACCAACGTTAACAATTTTAATAGTTGTTGTGTGTCCTCCATCATCTGGTTTTGTCATTTGTACAACGGATACCCATTGCCACAAGTTTGTGTTTCTGGTAACAGCTGACATGGATACTTTTTGGTGCATTTTCCATTTTTCATGCATAGCAAATGTGGGTTTTGTAGTTGTCAGGATTTTAACCAGATGGATCCTTCCAATAGTAAAAGAATTAGGGGTTTTGGTTAGTTGGGCGTAATTGTGGCCAATTGTCTACTTTGATACTATTTAATGTTATAACTTAATCAAGTTTAGGTTTGGAGGAAGCTGCGTTCGCTGCCAAAATGCCATCCAAAGATCATTGTGGGAATTTTTGGTGGAAAGCAAATGAATCTGTTAAAAATGTCCTAAAATGGTTCTTCTGACTAATTCAAAGCAAGGCAACTCATAAAGAGGATGCTCAAAGTTCTATTCAATTACAAATTTATATATAATTGACCAGCGACTTATGCTGAGGATGAATTGACCTAATATTAATATCTGGTTATTGGATGAGCAGATCTGGAGGGAATCGCTATAAAAGTATGAATGAATGAAGAGACAATCTGATAGAGTTCTGGCATCAAGTGACCAATGGGTTTTCCAGTATTTGATTGGTTAATGAGTACTTGAGCGCAGTAGCTCAGAAGCAGTATAAATAGTCGTTCATTCTCTACTAATAAACACCACTTGTTTGCCCATCTTTCCTATTTGTTTGAAGTAGCTTAGAGCAACTAGAGTGGGGAAGGTGGGGCAGGAGATCCCCAATAGGTGTGGGTGATCATGCCTGGAGTGGCCAGCGCTGCCAGCTCCCATGCCTCCTCCCTATAAGAAACCAGCAGGAACCTGGCCAGATGGCTACCAGAGGATGCACTGACAGACTGCCAACCTTGCAGGGTGCAGTGTGGGAGTGCCATAGCCGCCCAGGAAGGGGGATGTACTTGCTGGGGCATGCCCAGATGGGTTGGTGAAGGGTTGCAAGAATGAGCAGTGCAGAAGTGCCTAAGCCACCCAGGAAGAGGGAAGGACTTGCCAGGGCACATGCTGAGGACACCTGGGGCTGAAGGTGAAGCTGTAGGTTGATGGTTGGTGGATTGGACGCGGACTTGTAGGAGTTGGTACGCCAATGAAGTTGAAACAGCAAAGGGACAACCAGTCTTCATACTGGTTGGCCTGGCACACTAGTGGAGCCCATAGTCAATTTTGCGACAGTAGTACACATGGTCAATGGATTGTATTCTTTTGACAAATTGAAATAATTCTGAATCTTCTTCTGGATTAGGCAGCTCAGCAGTAATAATATCATCAATTTGAGTTGGAACAATTTTTCAACCAAAAAATTAAGATTTAAGCATGTGGTAGACCTCTTTTCTGCCATTCAATGAAATACATCCAGTAGCACGTTTCTCCATATATATGGTTCTTAGTGATGAGATCCATTGAATGTATCAATTTTTGTCTGAAAACTCTTGCTGTGAGGTCATGCCAATGGGACGGTTACTGGCCAGGAAGAAGTAATTCTTTGATTTCAGTCTAAGATGACATGCATGTGAACTTGATGAAAAGATCTAGGCATCCATATTTATGAACATATGTCAGAGCATCTTGAGCATATTCATGCATGTGTATTGGTCTTCCAGTATATGGAGCCAGAAGTATAATCAGTTGTCCAATGTTAGCAACATTTCAATTCTTTGCAATTGCATCTCAAAAATGAATATATTCTTTGACTCTAAGCTTTAATTGATTGTAACAAATATAATTGAGTTGTTCACTTTTGACTTTAGCATACATTTCAATGATAATTGTCAGAAAAGTTGATGACACTTCAGGATGTGGTTGTATTGTTGTGCTTGAACCATGATACAATATTTATAAAAATCCATACAACTGATATTTTTTGTTGTCGCAGCACCTGTGACAGGATAAGTTGAATACAATTTAAGATGATATCCATCCTCTCCTCATGGAAACAGTATTGGCCATTGAAGTGCGTTGTACAATTGGTATGTTTCAGCAACACGTTGCTTGGTTTTAATTCATATGCTAATAATAATATCTTGCTAGGTAATGTCTGTTCCAGCAATAACAGCTGCTACTTCAGGGGCCATTGGAGCATTGAAGCGCCTTTCATGACCATTCAATGGCAATTTATCTGCCCTGATAATGACTCTCAAGTTATCCGCTCTCACATTCTCCAATGCAGAATTGAAATCTCTGACTAAACAGTTATGCTCATGGAATAATGCTCATAATTTACAATGATTTCCCCATCTGTTGCTTCACTAAATGAGTATCTTCAACTAATCTCCTCCTCTACATTTCCATAAAGAAAATTGCAAAAGCTGCGATCTTCTTCAGGTACTGGAAGAAATAAACCAATCTGATGATATATTTGTTCTTTTTTATTTAACTGAGGCAAGCTGACTGGGGGACGGGCATTACTGAGTATGTGTAGGAACAAAAACGGGGGGGGAAGCGAAGATAACAAAATTGGGCACCCCGGGGTACTCAGGCTACCCCTGTTGCCAGCGGGACTGCCAGGTATGGGGGTTGATGTGCTACTCTGAGGGGGTTTCCCATCTATGGAGAAGGTGTGTAGGAGCGGGTCCATTTGGAGGAACCAGAGTGAGAACCACGATTCTATGAGCGCCTGTTGCCTTGGCCTCATATATCCATAGAGCCAGGCTTGGAAGTGCTCCAATATGTGGACGTGGAACCTGTTGATAACCCCATGGATGGTTGAAACCGTGCCCTTGAACGCATCTAAGGCAATGGTGTGGATTGTCCACATTGCAATGGTTATCATTAGGGAGCGGAGGGTAGATGGGATTGTTGACTCAAGCTGGAGCGCGAGGAGGCTCTTTGAGATTGATAATTCCTGCTCGTCTTGGATCTTAAGTGGGCGCGCAACTTCCCACCATATGGCTTTGGTTGGGGGGCATGCTTCTAGGCGGTGGCGTAGGGAGCCCTCCCCTCCACATACTGCGCAGGTTGCATGGAGGAAATTGGAGCGGTCTGCCATCCTATAGGTCCTTCTCAGGCAGCGCCAGGCGTTGGCTCTTACCCTCAGCTGTAGGAGTGGGTGGTTATTCATTCTCCACACTGCCTTCTGTGTGGTTAGGTCGTAGGGAATGTCCAACGCATATAGGTATTCAATTCTAGCAATGGTTGGGGTCATAGCAAGCATGTCTCTCTGGGGTGGTTTTCTGGTTTTCTTAATTTAAAGTGGGAGCTGGGTTGTCCCCTTCCCTGCATAGCGCCAGTGTTTTCTACAGTCCATCTTATGCGGTGGATGGCTCGGAGGATGTGTTTGAAGTGAGGGGGGGTTCCTTACAGGCCCATTGCGGTGGGGCGTTTAGCAAGGTATGATAGTAGTCTGGGTGGGCTATGTGGGTTGATTATTTTTAGCGCCTGTGCAAAGTTAGTCCTCGCTGCCCTGGACCAATGTTGCTGCGGGAGGTCTGGGGCAAGGACTTCCTTTATCCAGGTGCTCAGGGTGCAGTTGGGTGGCTCTCAAAATCTATTAGTCCCATTACTCCGCTGGAGCGTGGGCCAAAGAGTGTTTCCATCCGTATGGGTGGATGAGATCTGGGCCACAGCCAGCCCTGGATGAGCGAGCAGATTGACGTTATGAAAGTGGGTGAGAAGGCGATTGCATGGGCAGGGAACCATAGTATTGGGAGGATGAGTGAGTTAGCAACTGCTACTTGCCCCGTTAGTCCTGGGGATCTTCCCTTGAGGGAGGCGACGCGGTTGTATACCCAATGTAATAGATTGTTCTTCATTGTCTCATTGGCATATACCCCTATTTCCAGCCATATCCCAAGGTGGCGGACAGAGGTGGTGGTGGGAGATGATGCAAAGGGTAAGATGAGTGGGTTTTTCCTTTGTATGAGGGTGTGAGGTTCAGGTGTTGTAGCCCAGTTGTTAGTGTACTTGCCTAAGAGAGATATTTCTGTTTTCCTTTCATTGAGCAATGAATTGCTCACCATGGAGTATTCCTCTAGGGTGCATTCCAGCTGTCAGGCATCATTGTTGTTAGCTATACCTGCCATGCAGTCATCCACAAAGGCAAGTATCTTGACTGTTGGCTGGCCTTGTGCAGTTATGCCCATGAGGCGTGAGTCAGTTACATGAAGGAGTGGATCAAAACTGAAATTATACATCAGTGGGATGAGGGGGTCCCCCTAGTTGAGCCCTCTGTGTGATGTGATCCTGTTAGTTAGGAAGCCAGGGCCGCATACAGCCATGGTTGCAGATTCTGTAAGGAGCATCGCCCAGTTTATGAATCTGGGTGGGAGTTTGAAAGCGTGTAGACATTCCTTTAGGTATGTCCAACTAATGCGGTCTTATGTCTTTTCCTAGTCTAAGAAACCAGGGCTCCAGTTGCTTTGGACTGACATATGTTTGCAACAGGGTGTATATTGTTCCAGATTGAGCGCCCTGGTATGAACCCAAACTGGCTGGGTGACAGGACGTTAGAGGCTATTGCGCCTAATCTGGTTGCTAAAATTTTTGTGAGTACTTTTGTATCAGTGTTAGAGAGTGCAATTGGACGCCAGTTGGCCAGGTCCAATTTATCACCCTTCTTATAAAGGGTTATGACATATGGTTCATGGCCACCAGGTAGGAGGCGCGTTTCCAGCAAGCACTGGTTCATAGATGCCAAGAGGAGGGGGAAATTTGCTTAAGATATTTTTTATAAAATTTGTAAGGTATACCATCAGGCTTTGGGCATTTCCTACGTGGTGCACCGCGGATTGTATCCCAAAGCTCCTCCCGTGTTATTAGATTTAGTATATTGTAGTCCAGTGGTGTGCTTTGTATTCCGGCGGTATGTATAAATTCTGTGATTTTTTGTGGGTCAGTTGGTGTATTGCAGTATAGTTTGGTGTAGTAATGGTGTACTTCCGCCTTGACCTCCTCAGGGTCAGTTGCCACGGTGCCATCAGCCTTGTGGACCTGTGTGCACGTGGGCTGGTTGCTGCAGGAGTGGATTTGGTGGAAGAAGTATGTCAAGTATGTTTTACCTTCCTTTATGAACTTACCTTTGTTTGATAATTTGATTCTGTGCTGGTGCTCAAAGATGAGTGTGTTTAGGTGGGTGGATATTTCCGCCCATTTGCGCCCCCAGTTGGGGCTATAACCGGACATCGGGGTGTTGAGCTCAGAAATGGTTTAGAACTTCCAAGGTACGCCTAATTGTGACTGTGTCAGCAGTGTACTTACGTGATGTGAGATGTCAAGTTTTGTTGATTAGTTCAGCTTTGAAATTTGCTCAGGTTTCGATGGGATCCAAAGTGAATGGGGCTGTGAATTCTGGGTTCATGGCCTCATGTTTGACCCAGTCAGATATTTCAGGCAATTTTATGTTTTCCAGGTGTAGCTTCCTCCAGGGCGACGAAAGTGCGTGGGTTTGGGTTGGTGAGAGCTGCACTGAGATGAGGTGGTGTTCAGAAAAATTGATTTTTTTTTGCTGTGAAGTTGGAGATGCTTGATCAGTGAGATTGTGGAACGAGGATGTGATTGATGCAGCTCATTGATATGAGCACTCCTCATCTCAGTGCAGCTCTCACCAACCCATCGACTAGTTTCACGCACTTTGAGCCCGTCGCCCTGGAGGAAGCTACACCTGGAAAACATAAAATTGCCCAAAATATCTGACTGGGTCAAACACAAGGCCACAAACCCAGAATTCACAGCCCCATTCACTTTGGATCCCATCGAAACCTGGGCAAATTTCAAAGCTGAACTAATCAACAAAACTTGACATCTCACATCATGTAAGTACACTGCCAACACAGCCACAATTAAACGTACCTTGGCGGAACTAGACCACCTCAAGCTCAACACCCCGAAGTCCGGTTATAGCCCCAACTGGGGGCGCAAATGGGCGGAAATATCCACCCACCTAAACACACTCATCTTTGAGCACCAGCACAGAATCAAAGTATCAAACAAAGGTAAGTTCATAAAGGAAGGTAAAACATACTTGACATACTTCTTCCACCAATTCCACTCCTGCGGCAACCAGCCCACGTGCACACAGGTCCACAAGGCTGATGGCACCGTGGCAACTGACCCTGAGGAGGTCAAGGCGGAAGTACACCATTACTACACCAAACTATACTGCAATACACCAACTGACCCACAAAAAATCACAGAATTTATACATACCGCCGGAATACAAAGCACACCGCTGGACTACAATATACTAAATCTAATAACACGGGAGGAGCTTTGGGATACAATCCGCGGTGCACCACATAGGAAATGCCCAGGGCCTGATGGAGATACTCCTACGAATTTTTAAAAAATATTTTAAGCCAAATTGCCCCCCTCCTCTTGGCATCTATGAACCAGTGCTTGCTGGAAACACGCCTCCTACCTGGTGGCCATAACTAGTATTGGGGTGTTTAGCTTGAGGTGGTCTAGTTCTGCCAAGGTACGCCTGATTGTGGCTGTGTCAGCGGTTTACTTATGTGATGTGAGATGTCAGGTTTTGTTGATTGGTTCCTTTTTTTAATTTGCCCAGGTTAGATGGGATCCAAAGTGAATGGGGCTGTGAATTCTGGGTTTGTAGCCTTGTGTTTGACCCATTAAGATATTTTAGTATTTTTATGTTTTCTGGGTGAAGCTTTCTCCAGGGTGACACCTGTGGGGTTTGGGTTGGCGATAGCTGCACCAAAACAAGTTGGTGGTCAGTAAAATTGACTTTTTGTTGTAAATTTGGAAATTCTTAATCGTTGGGATTGCAGAATGAGGATGTGATCAATGCGGCTCATTGATATGAGCACTCCCTCGTGTATGTTGGGCCATGTCATGTGGAGATGGGGTGGTGATCCTGGGGGAGGGCATCCTGTAGGCTAAGGGATGCCTTCATTGTGCAGAATTTGATGTGCCCCGGTGGGTATCCCCTGGGGTTAGGCCATCAGTCCATGTCAGGGTTATCCCAGAAGTTAAAGTCACCCAACAGGATGGTATCTGGTGGGAGGGTGAGTGTTGGAACGGTTTCTAGAATTTTTTTTCTCTCAGCTGCGGTGCACGGTGCATAGATGCATGCTATTAAGATTGTTTCCTCTTGGCATGTGATCATTGCTACCAGGATGCAGCTGTGAAGGTATGACAAGGAGTTTGTGATTTTTAATTTTTTTGTTATTTGGATGATCACCCCACAGTGAGACGTCCTTACCAATTGTGATGGTGAGACCCTGGCTGACCAGGATCCTTATTCCCCTTGTAGACAGTGGGTTTCTTGGATGGCCAAGATGTCTACAAGGGGTTTTGCAGGAAGCCCAGCTTTTTGCCTTGGGATGGTTGAGCCCTGGCTCTCGCGATGTTTAGCATCCCTATTGACACTGAGGTGCCTGTGGCGCCTCAGAAGCAGTTGGGAGGGCCCTCTGGCCCTAACCCACCCGCAGCTCATTTTGGCCATGCTCCACATCTGTACTCCAACTCTTTCACTGCCATTGTTGGTTCTCTTGATCTGACCTGATTTTTCACATGAATTGCAGTTTTTTGGAATTTGTGTTATCTTTTCCTGCACGTGTCTCATGATGGTTCAATGCGGGGTGCTGATTGGGTTCTATAATTTTGGGGTTAAAATTTTGAGAATTGTGCACCACATTTTCGCCCATATTGCAGCTGAATTGTTCCTCAAAGTGTGCATGATTGATGTCGCTTGGTGACTCAGTTGAATTTCTGTGAAAATTTTCAACCTGGGCATATTGTTCTGATTGGTTGGATTGGTGTATATCCAAAATGTCCTCTTGAATCTGTCCAGGGTTGATGGATGATTCCGCGTGCGCTGCTGCCTTGGCCACTGCCCACTTGCGGGCTTTTTGTGCTACTTTTTGTTGTTTATGTGTAACTGGGTCCACGATGGACTAAAGTCCATCTTCACCCCAGCGGAATGGGTGGTGGCCATTGGTCATTCTGGTGAAGTTTTTGTTACTTTTGTCCATGGCTTCCTCACAGTAGTCTGCTTCCATTAAGCCCTCCTTCATAAGGCATGCATGTTCCTTGTGTCCCAATGAACCGCAGTTGTTGCATATAGGCGGTGCGCCTTCCAGTGTAACTCAGAATGTGGATGACTGTCCCCCATCCGCAAAGTGAAACTCTGCTGTGTGGGGGATTCTTGATAAGTCATCTTCCACTTTGGGGAATGGATTGATCACAGCGATAGCTTTCCCTGTGCACAGGGTTGGCATCAGGAGAAATAGTTCTAATTTGAGTTTCATAATTTATCCGTAGGCTATGAGCCCTTTGCGGAGCTCCTCCTTGATTACCTTATGAGGAAGGTTGGTAGGGAGTGAGTTGAAGGAGATGAACAAAGTTTTCACTTTGTTCCATCTGGTGCACGCGGTACGCACTATTTTTTTGCCCTCAGGAAGGGCAATTTCAATGCAGACTTTTGCTGCAGCATCTGCTTCTTTGGCTGTTTTGAAACCAATATCGATCCAGCCATGGCCCATGTTGTTGGTGGGACATATACCGCATGGGGAAAAGGGAGGGCTGTGCCTCACATGTTTGCTCCCACAGGGTTGGGGACTCATCCCCAAGGAAGAGTCGGAGCCTGTGTTCCACCTTTGAAAGGGGTTGGTTACATTATATGTACATGCATTGATCTTGTTTTATAGTAAATACCATAAAACTGGATGGTGTCTGAGTTTGTGGTTTCTTGGCGGCTTGGGTTCCTGGTCCCCCTCCAAGGCGTTTCTTGCCCTTGGGTGCACCATTTTGTGCACCTCTTAATGTGACGCTCGCCCAGGTTGTATTAGATTTATTATTAAAATCGCCCATCTCTCCTGTGTGATTATCAAAAATTGCTGTTTGAATCAAATTTTAGTAACTAAAGTGATTGTTATGGGAACAAAAGTCTTCTGATAATGAGATTTGATATTATTTTAATGTTATAAAATATTAATTAAGTTAGTTTTGGAAAATTGCCAGTTCAGCGCTGACTGTGAAATCTTAGGTGATTGTGGGCATTTCTGGTGGAAAGCTGATATATTAGTTTATGACCATCTTACAATAATTTTTCATACTTGATCTTCATTTGGAGGAGTCTTATCCCTGCGCCAACTGCCACAAAAGATGATTATGTAATTACCTGACAGAAAGCTGAAGTATTTGTTATTAATAATCTGACTATGAAAAATTTTCTTTCTCATTGCAATCACTTGGCACCCTATTCAATTCAAGACTGAATCTAGTTTGATAATCTCACAGAGAGATTAGTCTGCGCCCATGTCAGGGACCAGTTGGGCAAGCAAGGTAAGAGGAGCAGGTGGAAGGCCTGCAGCCTCCAATGTTTGAAAACGCCCCAGAGAATTCGGCAGAATAGACAAGAATTTTAAAAAACTGGCGGTCACTATTTCCCCAGAGATACTCGCATGGCAAGCACGTTGCAACCAGTACATCAACACGCCACACTCCCAGCCACGTTCGTCGGTGGAATTCAGAGTCCGCGTGTTTCTGGACATCCAAAAAACAGCCTTATGGGAAAAATTTTGTGAAGATGTGCACACAATTTTCTCAACCGCGGTGTACGTTGCACCTCACTCCATGTCACATGGTTGACTGGACCTAGGTTTAAAAGCAAAAAGGCAGCAGATGAGGCTGCAGTGGTGCGCATAGTGGTTGACCTCCACGAAGGGCAATGGGTCATTGAAACCAAATGCACCAGATGGACAAAATCAAACCAAATTTTCCTCACAAATGACTTTTTGCCTACTACAGTAAAACTTGACATTTTGGAACAACACCTGAAAGATATTCTCGCTGTATACAGCGAAATACAATCTTTAAAAATGCAACGCTTCACGCTGATGCCACACCTGTGCACCAGCAAAGCCATCGCAGTTCTGACCCCAACTGAGGAGATTGTGAAGGACCTAACCCAGATCCCACACTCCACTTTTATTGATATCGCAGGGCATACCACCCACCCATTCCAGGTGACCATGGACAGCGCGCCCCCCATTTGCACCCACTGTGACACATTCAGCCATAAGGCGCATGCATGCCCCATCAAGGAGGGCGTCACATTCAAAGAGCACCCCTCAGCGGCTATAGCCAGCGGAGAGGTGCACTACGAACCAACCGCAAGCACCAAAGAGGCTTTCCCATGGGGAGCACAAGGCTGCTACCTACTGGTAAAGCCTATCTCCCCACAAGAGTGGAAGAAGGCCAAGCAGGACTGTAGGGCTGTGGCCAAGGAAGTGGCCAAAGCCACCACCGCTATCCCACACTCACAACTCCAGGAGGACATGGAAACCTTCACAGCAGAAGCAACTCGGGAATCCATTAACCAATCAGATTGGGAAGCCCATGCCAAGCGGGCCACTCAATCTGAGGATCTGATGGAGATTCGATCTCACCCAATCGTTGCACCCAAGCTCTGGTCAAAACCAACTTGTGACCCATCCCGACTGAAAAAACTTTTTTTGACCCACTCAACGATGCACTGAACTCATCCGCACCACAAAAAATTCGTCCAACGTCAAGAAAACAAAAAGTGGTGGCTAAAGCCAGCACAACTCTTTTCGCAAAAATCAACAAAAACTCCAATAGCGTTGCTGCTAACACCCATGCTGCTGTGAAGGCCCGTGGGGATCTAGAAGAGGCTGGTGGGCCTGTGTGCCCACCCCTCACATCTAAGGTGCGATGGGGGAAACCTTCACTTTAGGGACGTTGAATATTGCCAGACTCAAGGCCTCCCCATCCCAGGCTAGGAAACTGAGTTTTTTACAACACAATTTACCCGTGAATATCCTGGACATCCAGGAGTCCCACTGTCCACGAGGTTCTGAGGAAGCTTGGAAAACAATGCTCCTCCCATCCCTTTTTTTTGGTCGAAGCACTGTGGGGTGCTAATTCAGAAAAATAATTTTTTCAAATTTTTAGCCTCAGAAACATTCCTAAATGGCCGAGTGCTTGTTGTCATTTTCTCGTGGGCCAACGTAGTGCACGCAATCATAAATATCTATGCCCCAAATGGTGCATGCAAGCGTTGGGAATTTTTCTCATCGGTCAAATCCTCCCACTACCCCCAGACTCTTTCCTAGTTGGCGACATGAATTGTTGGCTAAACACACCAACGGACCAGTGGCCTTCCACACCCCACGCCCCCCAGGGTCATGTAGAACTACGCGTTCTAAAGGCTACCCTCAGGTTAATGGATGCGCTGCTGCGACATGCCCCGCTGCTCAAAAACATGATGCATCTTCACGTCCACAACGGCCAATTAAGGTCCATGACCCGCATTGACCTTATTCTAACGCCGGCGAAATTCCAACCCCACATCTCCCACTTCAAAACAATGAAAATGGAATTCTCCAACCACTGACTGGTCTCGCTAACCTACCACCTACCTGTCACAGCTGCTAAGGCCCCACATTGGTGTAAAATCTGCCCCCCCCAAGCTCGCGTCACCAGGATTTTCCACATGGGTGGAAGAGGCAACTTTGGCAAAAAAGTTTGTTGCACCATTTTGCGTGGACCTTATTTCCACATGGGCAACTTTCAAAGATGACACCATCCGCCACTATCGCCATCTCTCCTCCAGATGCTCATAAGCCAAATCAGCAGTTATCTCGCGCGCTCTGGCAGAGTTGGCACACTTGGAGTCCAACATCCCAGTTACAGGATACAGCTCTGCATGGGGCCAGAAGTGGGCGGAGGCAGCCACCCACCTCAATGCACTCAAAAGACAACACAAACATCAGGTTTGTGTTCAGTACAGGGCCACACGCATCACAAAAGGTGACAAGTGCACCACACATCTCTTTAAAAAAAATTTGCACCACACCAGAGCGTGGCCTGCACACAGGAGCAAAGATTGGATAATTCCATTGTGGATACACCAGCTGAAGTGGCAATCGAAATGCAAAAGTATTACTCCGGATTGTACTGATCCAATCCAATTCAGCCAGCCAAAGTGGCGGTATTTCTCGACTGAGCCCACATCTGCACCATTTCCTGATACCTGGAAATAATGAATTTGATTACTCCGAACAAATTATGGACAGCCATTTGCGGTGCGCCAAACTGAAAATGCCCAGGCCCAGATAGCGTTCCATATGAGTTCTACAAAAAATATTTCAAATATATATTCCCATTGCTGCTCGCCTCACTTAACCAAAGCCTGTTGGAAACGCGCCTCCTACCAGGAGGACATGAGGCCTTTACTGTCACACCCTTCAAGAAAGGAGATATGCTAGACTTAGCCAACTGGAGCCCCATTTCTCTAACAAACACAGACACTAAAATTTTAACAAAAATTATGGCTAACCGTTTAGGGACTGTAGCATCTGCCACCATCTCCCCAGAACAATTCGGCTTCATCCCCAGAAGGTCGATTTGGTATAACGTGCACTCTGTGGCTAATATATGTCAGTCCACAGCCTCTGGGGCACTTGTATTCTTGAACTAACAAAAGGCCTATGATAGAGTAAACTGGGAACACCTCAGGGCCTGCCTCCATCAATTCCGCCTACCCCTCGCTTCATCAACTAGGTAATGCTGCTCACGGAATCTGCAACAATGGCAGTGCATGGCCCTAGCTTCCTAACGGAAATAGTCCGCCCTCAAAGGGGCTTACAACAAGGGGACCCCCTCAGCCCACTCTTATATAACTTCAGCCTTGATCCACTACTGCGAAATGTGAATGCTCAACTCACTGGGGTCCATGTGCCAGGCCAAGCCCCAGTCAAGATAATGGCGTTTGCAGATGATTGTGTGGTTTAGGTCTAATAATCAAGATGCACGCGCGCTTGAAGCTCTCATCCAGGAGTATTCCCGGGTAAGCAACGCGGCACTGAACGCTTACAAAACCAAAATCATCCTCATTGGTCAGTTTCAGAACTGCTGGGCCCCAGCAATTAGTTCCCAACCTGGCCCATCTGCTCACCCACGTCCTTGCCCTACTAACTCAACACACACCGCTCCACTGGTGCTCCCCTTTGTGCCATGTCCTACCATAGGACTGGTACGCCATCTGGGCGTGTGGATGGAGGCAGGCGGATACGCGTCAGCAGTAATGGAGTGCCATATACTGGACAACGTGACGAAGCGAATCGCCTCTCTCAGAGCCCACCCTACTTCCCTTACTGGCAGGGTTGTTTTAGCCAACTCTATATTCCTCTCCAAAGTCTGGTTCAGAGCCACGCCATCCCCTTCTCCCCAAGCTTCTTCAAATACTTGTATGCCTTGCTGCAAGGATGGCTTTGGTCAGGCCGCCCTCAACCAGTGCAGCTAGAGGTCATGTTTGGCCCTCATCGTCATGGTGGC
Source organism: Massospora cicadina (assembly GCA_022478985.1). NCBI lineage: Eukaryota > Fungi > Entomophthoromycota > Entomophthoromycetes > Entomophthorales > Entomophthoraceae > Massospora > Massospora cicadina. Next base: position 94,784 of record JAKSZP010006729.1, read on the forward strand.
ATGGGCCTGCTTGACTTCAAAGCCCATGCTGCCAAGATCCTGGGCACCTGGATTGCGGCTGTCACCGCCCCTACACTCACCTCCCAACGCTGGTCCCGCGCAGCCCGCTCCAACTTCTCCCGCGCTTTGGGCCTCAACAATCCATCGAACCCCCACTCCCTGATGAAATACCTCGCATCACACACATTGGCCACAGGTCCTCACGGGACTAAAACCCACTACAAACGAATCCTACTCTCCATGCGGAGCGCTGAGTGGAGAATTTGTATTAGCAGACATAAAACCCAAAAAGGCCTCCCTCTCCTCAGTTCACACAAATGGTACAGGGGCTACTCATCCAGGATGGCGTGATCCCCATTCGGCCCCATGTCCTATCCAGGGTGGACTACCTGGACATGATGGACATCCCTTATTCCATTGAGACCCAAAAAACTATCTGGAAATCCGTACACCATCCTCTTTTGCAGCCTCAATTCCACTCCCATGTGTGGCGCTGCCTGAGGTGGGTGTATTGTACAGCTGAGCATTCTAACGCTTTACTTATCCTGTGTCATGTTTGGCCAGCATAGAACGCTGTTCCACCGCCTGGAAAAGCGCCCTACCTCTAATGCGATATGGTGCGAAGTTCAACATCTGCTGGGCCAGGATCAAACGCATCCCTTCAGTCTGTCGAGAGATATGTTTGCTCTATCAATGGCCTCCTCCCTTCCACCCTCCCTCCATTCTTTGGTGGTTGCAATCGCCATGTGGACCATCCACATGATTGTCTTAGATGCCATCGCAGGCTCCATCCTCACCCTCCAAGAAGCTTTCCAAAGATTCCGGTCTCATTTGGTGGACCACTTTCAAGTGTGGATGTTTGGATACCTCCCACTGCGTCGCCGCCAGTTGGTCTCCTCCTGGTTCCCAGTTTGGTTCATCAAATCAGACCCTTCCTCCACACGTGTTCAATTGTGGCTACGGCCCCATCACACGTTTCCTCCCCCTCCCCATAAGTGGCGTTCCCGCTGGCAACAAGAGATAGCATCGCTTCTCTGGGGTGCCTCCCCTTGTACTAAGTTTTGTCTCTTCTGAGTCATATTTGGAAGTGTCCGTCCCATGGTCGGCCTTCCCCACAATAAATTTAAATTTAAATAATCTGACTATGAATTTGCTGCCTAATTTAGAAGTACTGGCGACTTATGCCAATGATGCTCAAAAGTATGTTTGTAATAGAATTTATATATGACTGAACTGGTGATGCATGCTGAGGGTGAGTTAACATAATATTTAGTGATGAAATTTTTGCCCATATTCCCAGCTGGCTAGATTACCAGGGATTGCTAGGGATAATTCCCTAATGCAAGGTGAATTGGATATTGGTTGACCCTGATTGCACGGTATCTATATTCAGGGAATTTTAGTTTATTTGCTTGGTCAGATCCATTGAGGATCAATCCAGATGAATGCTTAAGACTTGTCAGGCAGAGTTGCCAACAAAATAGGGGCATTTAATATTTGATTAACTATCAAGTGCTCTGATTAGGATTGGTTGGGTTTCATCACTGACTGATTAGGAATTTAATGAATAAGTTATGAGGCGAGTGATGCCTCCTGTAACTAGTGAATCAATCAGCTGGTTTGTGGCCTGCCTTAATGGGTAACAAGTACCATTACCCAAAATAGGTCGCTTGTTAAATATGGTTGGTTTGCTTAAATTGAGAATAAAACATTAGAGACACATTTTATGACTCTTTCCATTTTTTTGGACATAAAGATGTCCAATGATGGAATCCTAGCCAGGATGGGAAGACCATCGCTGCTGAGACAAGGATGGGTGATTCAATGGCAACGGCTGCCGTTTCATCAAGGAGGTGCCAACCAAAGGTTGAGTGCTGAATTCCCTACTATAAATAATTAAAGAAATCACTAATAAAACGCACACTATTGTAGATTATTGTACACTACTTTTCAAGTATACTTTAATCAGAATCCATTGCAAGTTATATTCTTTCTCAAGAATATTATTGCTGTGTGCAATAATTGGGAGACTCTTTAAGATAAAGAGTAATTATCTGAGCAGGGATCCAGAGAAGAAGCTGAATCAAATCAGGGATTGCTGCCAACAGTGTGTCAACCCAGAGATATTATAAAAGGGATCTAAGCATAGATTAAGAGTTAGGCGGTACAAGGGAATAAATCCTAATTTCAGACATAATAAGTATTTTGAGAGGAAATACTGGCTGAGAGTTGGACCAAAATTAATACTTTCATTCAACTAAAGATAAATAACTCCATACTATGATCAACAATTATATCAACTACAATTATACAACGCAGAGAATTTCACAGAACCCAAACCTGTGCAAGTAATATATTTATATGGGTTATTGGCTGAGAATAATCAGAAATCTATAAATTTATACATTTTATGAACGGACAAGCGGATTAAAAGGGAATTGGTACCATGGATGACTGATGATTGGATGTAGTTCTGGCTTGATAGCAAATGTGTTGTGATTAGATGCAGTAGCCTAGGATATAAATAGCCTTCAATGTCTTCCAATAAAGATCTCTCTTTTACCCATCTTATTTAGTTGTTAGTAGGTAGTCTACTAGATTAAGAGAAGAAGAGACTGGAGATCCCTAAAGTAGACGTGGGGTGATGCGCCTGGAGTGGCTGACGCTTCCAGCTCCCATACCTCATCCCTATGAGGAACTGGTGGTAACTTGGCCAACCAGCTACCAACAACAATGTGCTGACCGGCTTTCAGCCCTGCAGGGTGCAGCACGGGAGTTCCATAGCCACCCAGGATGGGGAATGGACCTGTTGGCATGCCCAGATGGGGTGGCAAAGGGTGAGGAGGGTGGGGGCAGCGCAGGAGTCCTTAGCCCAGGATGGGGGAAGGATTCAATGGTCACACCAAGGACCTTGGGGCTAAGGTGAAGTCGTTGGTCTGCTGTGTTATTGGGTTGGACGTGTACTTGTAGGGGGTTGGTATTCCTAGGAAGATGAAACAGCAAGGGTCAGACAGTCTCCATACTGGTTGGCCTGGCACACTAGCAGAGCCCACTGTTTAGAAAAAGTGATTTTACAACATTGGCGCTCACAAAAGGGGCTCTGCTGGTTGATGCTGGAGTAGCTGACAGGTGGGTGAGGAGATGGCAGGGATGTGCCACCATGGTTAGGTTCTGGCAATTGTTGGTGGTGGGGAGGGGCAAGCCCAGGATGCCCACCACACACACCAAGGCAGAATGAAGGAGGAGTACCATCTCGTTAAGCAGGGGAGATGTCAGATTTTGACTAAATAGAATCTTCCAATGATTTAACAAGAATTGGGGAATTTAGTCTAATCCTGGCAAAATGGCTTATTGACTGAATTTTTTATAGTTTGATGATTGTGTGGTGAGTTGATCCACGAATTAGGTTGAACCAAATCTATGCATTCCATCAAGTTTGGTTATTAGGATTGAGAGGAGCCAATCGCTGGCCTAAATTGGTATAAGGATTACTGGCAACTAATATCCAAGGATGATCCATTTGGGTTATATAAGTAAATTTCAGCAGAAACTGACTATCCGATTTTGAGATGGCAAAAAGGTGTTTCTGGAGCCTAGTAATTTATATACCAAATTAGTTTATGGATCACTAGCGACTAGTAGCTGAGGATAATCCACTTGAATTAATTATTCAATATCAACGGAATCTGACAATTATGAGTTCAAGGCGGCCAAGGTTGTTTCCAGCATCTCATTTATATATTTAACTTATTTCCTGAATAAGGCGATTCCAAAACAATTGACTATGACAAGTTGAAGCATTTGTCAGCGTAACTCCAAGATGTCCTGATTTACCAGAGTGACCAAAGATGTTTGTAGCACATAATGACTAAGTCAAATTTAATTTGATGTTTATTTAAATAAGTAATTTGTATGGATCACCAGCAATTCAAGGCTAAGGATGAGCCAAACCTAATATTAAGTCATTGGGAAGGACAGGGCAAGAGGTTCGATGCTAGAGAAGAGAGTAGTGCAGTGGAAGGCTGAGAGGGGGTTGGCTGCAAGAACAAGTGATGAGCCAATATGTTGGCGGTGGGCGCAGTAGCCCTTTTGTAAATAGTATAAGTACCTGGCGCTTCCCTTTCAATAAACATCTCCCTTTGCCTATTCTACCTTTTGATTTAAATTTATAATTTATTTCATTAGTTGGGGATTAGGCTGGGGGATCCCCAAATGGCGCAGGTGACATGCCAAGGGGTCAGCCAGCGCTGCTGGCCTATCGCCTAAGGCAAAATGGCAAGGGCTGACCAGTCTCATACTTGTTGGCATGCCAACCAGCAGAGCCCACTGTCTCCAGAAAAAGCAATTTTCTGAAATATGTCATGGACGTTTCTAGCAGTTCGCTTTATAGAGATGTTATGATAAACTAAAGAAGGTTGGAAAGCTAACCCAGTTAACATGGCCGCGATGCATCATCCAGGTTTATCATGTTAGAAGCTGAAAACCTCTGAGCAGCAAGGTAGAATCGCTCAGTAAGTGTAGTGATCCGTTCACCTCCATACATACTAAAGTGCATAAAAACCTGTTATTCCCTGGTTAAACTCGTTTGAATCCAAAATCTGCTATAAGAGCATCTTTAACCTCGGCCCAGGTGTGTAGAGTATCCATATAATAAACCATAGTTTCTTGGGCCAAGCGACTTAAACATAAAAGGATGTTTTTGACCTTCTGGTGGTCAGTCGCCCCTTCCATGGTTGCTTAAAAACGAATAAGAACGAAGTAATAATACTTTTGCCAGGGGTGAACTTGACCTTTAAGGGATTTTTAATGGGCATTGTTTGAGATTTTTAAGTTTTAATAGAGCGCTTGCTAGTTGTTGTTCAAGGGCAACTAGATGGGGTTTAGAAGCAGAGGGGAGGTTGCAAGGGTTATTCACCCCAACACCTAAGATTTTTGATAAAATGATTATGGTGTACTACCCCTTTAGGAGCACCACTTGCTGGACTCTGGGCTTGGTTATGGCTCACTAGTGCTAATTTGCCCTAGAGTCCAACAATATTGCAAGTTAAAAATTAATATCTACTGCTGATTTAAAATGAAATTTGTTCACCGCTAGTTTTGATAAAAATATGTGAAAGGGAAAACTAAAAAGTTAGGGTTTTAAAGGTTTTTATTAGTAGCTGTGAGGGTAAGAAAAGAGAGCCCTTTTAATAAGTCAACACATAGTATTTAAATTCTCAAAGCTCAAAGTATGATTTCTTAATAAAGTCCAAATTAGGAAATATTGTGATTCAACTTAAGGATCTAGGAAAACTTACCTATTTTTGATGAAATGACCATGTTAAGTCAATTGTCAGTAGGATGTGATCATGAGGTAATGTTTTAATAATTACCCAATTGGTGCACATAAAAATATTTTCACCTTGCAGGACCCCTTCTGACCCTATAAAAGGGGCTGGCCTACACAGGGTAGGTTGTACTAAATTTGTGGTGGCCTGGGGAGGAGCCTTTTATGGGCTCTCCTGAATTCGCTGCATAGTTGGTGCAATTTGATTACCTGACTTTGGGAATATTGATCTGAGTACTATTATTTAATTTATTGCCCCAATCCAAAGGATTCCACCAAGAATTGGCCAGGGTCTTTTGGCCGATTTTATCCTCATTTTCCTCCTTATTTCAAACTGAAACACTTTTATTAAATCAGACTTGTAATTGTCTGACTGCTGCCTTAACGCTGATTACAACCATCTGGTCATATGCAAAAGTATATATATATAAGACTAGCTCCTGAACTCAAGCTGTATTATAAACTTTTGATTTCAGGGAGAAGCTTTCTTTTTATATATATGAGAAGGCATATATGGAAAAAAATGCATTAGAAATCATAGGATTACATACTGTACATTTCTATCCCTTATTTATATTTTCAGCTAACTTCCTGACTTACTCATATATTACTCCTTTAATATAGTCAAATATCTGTATTGATTAGTTTTGTACGTGGTTATAGTCTAGATACTTCTTTTAAATCACTTTAGCTTAACTATTTTAATTTATTTAAACTACTACATGGAAAATTTATTAGTCTGATTTACAGTTCTTGGCTTTTCAGTAAGTAAAGAAAATCTAATTTAGTTGGGTATTTAAAGATGCAGAGTTGTTCAACTCAGGTTGGGATATGGTTGGTTCAGAGATTCTATCTTTTTTGGATGACACTTAATAGCAGAATGGCTTCTGAAAGTTGATGGCTAAGAACTTGCTCTTTATTAGGGTTTACTTATATGGCAACCATCATGAGTCACAACTGCTAACGTTATTTTTAGAACTATGAAAAGAAATGTAAAATTCACGTTTAGGTAGATTGATTAAAATTCTAAATGTTTTGATTAAATAAAAAGATGACACCATTTAAGTTACCAGAAAAGAAAATAATAATGTGATGAGTGATAGTTATATATCACTTGTGAGGGTTGAAGAAGATGCAGGGATGCAGAGATGAAGGCACAGTCCAGTTAAGAGGTGGAGTAGATCAGTAATATTTAAGGCTGGACTGAGATCAAATTAATGGTCACACACATTTGAGTGGCTTCAATTATCTGTTATTAGGAAGCCAATAGGTAGTAAGGTATAATGTAGCATAGGAGGTATATGGTAAATAAAGGAGATAACCATTTGATATAATTTCAAGCTTAATAATAAAACGATATAAAGTTGTTTTGGGTGATCATCCTATTCATTGGCCAGTGGAGTAACATTAGGACAATTATTTTTATTTTGTTGGGTTATGAACTCAGAGTTTACCTTAAGAAATCGCTCAGTGCTTACATTTTTTAGTGATTTCAGGCTCTGGGCCTGGTGCAGCAACTGTCTATAATTGTAATGTTTTTAGGCATTAACCCTGAGAAAGTATAGTGTCTTTAAGGCTTAGGAATCCAAGGCTGATTATGACCTGGGGTTTAGGTGACACATCAGATTTATAGTTAATTAGTCATGCCAGTAGTCAGTTGTCAGTGTTCACAGGAGGGCATTTGTCCCAAGATACCAGTTCATAATGGTGAGAATAAAACCTGATAAACAGTAGCAATAAAATTGATAAAAGAATATTTCTGATAATTTTGTAAAAAATTGAGCAAGCATATCTACCTGATCAACTAAAACCTATAAGAAAAAGGAAGTTTTCAGATTACAAAGGAAAAGCGGATGAACGTGAATAAATGGCAATATAGATTTGGCAAGGCAGAGGCATCCACTGATGGGTTGGCATTCTTGGTGGTAGCATGACACTCCCCCTAAGCAACTTTCATGTTGATTTTCTCAGAGTTGAGGTATGGGTCTTGGATAATTAATATTAAGTTGTACGATATGAAATTGTGGTCCTAAGAATTTTTTGGTAGTTGTCAAATTTGGTCAACAGAAATATGGTTAAATAATTGTTGACTATAAAGTTTGCACGATTTGTAACTCCAAATAAAAATTGGTTAGGAGGATGTTAGGGATGATTTCCAAAAGCTCAGTAGTTGTGACAAGTGGCCAACGTGATTTTGATCTTCATTAATTCCTAGTTGGTGCTATTCAGGGAAAAATTGGCAGTGGAGGGTATCCAGCTCCCCTAGGACTCTGAGGTATTCAGCAATTGGAGGCAATTGTTAGGCATCCTTCTTGGGCACCACAACTACTGGAGAAATCCAGGGCGGTTCAGTGGAGTGACACAGCCCATTGGCAGGTTTCTTTTGACTCTTGGACTCAACTAATTATTAACAAGCTGATAGTAATTGATAAGGACGTCAGATAATTGGAACACTGTCACCAACATCAAAGTGGTGTTACCTCCATTTTGGTAAAGTGTGGCATTTACAACATGTTCAATTCGTCCTTGTAATCCTGGTCTGATTGGGGTAACTCCCCATTCTTAAGATACTATAAATGTTTGGAATCTCGAATTTACTAGAAATTTTTTTTACTGTTGAGATTCTGATATTACAGGAAAATAAGCCCTAGATAGCTATGGAGGATTGGCTAGAATCTGACAACCATGATTATCAATGTACAAATGTTCAAGAGACTTGAAATAAGGTGATATTGAGTCTGGAAGGACAACTATTGGATCGCCTCCAAATATGGTGATAAGGTGATGTCACCATTTGACAAATATTTAGTAGATCGCCTTGAACTAAGGTGATAGTGAGCTTGGATTATCATACTCTGCTGGAGCCAATGAAAATATATTGGAATCAGTAAGTCTAAGCCAAAATAGCGTTATCAACCAAAGTCACTAATATATAAGCTAGATGAGATGAATGAAGGAGGAGGATTGTTTTAGGAAGTAGAGAGCAGACAAGAAAAAATCTGATAATATTAACAAATGTAAAGTAGAGTGGTTGGAGCGTATTGCTTTGTATTTTAGTTATTTATGGTTTGTTTAGAATACTGACAATCTCAAATTGTTCGTCCATTGTTCATTGGGTTTGGCCCTGTGCAACCCTTATGGCGTATCTAACAATAATTCCAAAATTATAACAGTGGTGCTCAATACAGGGGACCATTGATCAACCACCAAAAAATAAATTCTCTGGTCACCGGTCATATCACATCATTCCTGCTTTGAAAGGGAATCCTCATGGCACACTATGCCAGCCAAATATAGGAACACAAGATTGCTTAAGACGTGGTGCTAAAGATTAGGATGAGCTCCTTCAGGAGCATAAAGAAGTGATGAATCAGCTTGACAACACGTTCAGTCAAATGCAGATTTTTGGACAACAAAACAGGCAACTTGCTAATTATTTGGATGATATTATTGAATAAATGCATTACGCAGAGCTGAAACTGGACAATACCTTCCAGTCCCCTCATTGGGAAGTGGATGAGAAACAATGGGCTGCTCAGGGAGAATTGCATTATGGATATTCAACGCTGGCATGAGCTACTACACCCAGGAGGGCAGCTCTGGAGATGATTATGCATCAGAGAGCCAATTCCCCCAAGTGATGGCTGTAATGACCACCAAAGAGGTCCAAACCACCTCTGGAGCCATGTATAAGCCATGCGCCGCTAGGCCTACTAGACCAGATCATCATTGAGATACTGCTTATGGGTCATTACCATTCCTCATTATGATCCAAAAAATTGCAGCTATGAGCGGAAGGAGGAGACTTACATCAATAAGCTGCCTCATTTTTATTTTGATGGGAATATCCATAGCTTCTTTAAACGTTTTGAGTTTGAGGCGTAAGGAGCCTCAGATTGTCATAAAACTAAAAGGTTAATATCCACCTTTGATGTTGGGAGTGCCAAACAAGTCATCTTTCTTCCAAGAAGTTCTATTTCTGTATTAATAAGTGAAGGATACTGTGCTACGATATTTTGGAGGTACCACAAAGATGTTGCAACGGAAGGCTGAGTTCTTGCCATTGGGTTTCAGCATAATGAGACCCTCACTGCATTTGCTGCGCAATTTATGGTAGAAGCACACGTGTTAATTGGGGTGGAGACTTTATCCAAATCTGATGTGTGTGCGATGAAATGACATCTCTGTGGTAAAGCCATATCATGAGCTTTACAATTTTATGACAGCGATTTTGGAGGATGATGTACCTCTGCTCAAGATTGTTCAGTTTTTAAGCTGAATATCCGCTACCTTTCCCTCCAATACAGAGTGGAAACATACCACTGTTGTTGCTGAACTTGTGACGGTCAAGGCGCTGCCTGACCACCACATAGCACCAACCCTCCCTAAGGCAGGGATCGCGGCTAATAGTACTGCGCATAATTTACATAAAAACGTAGGGCTCAAGGGCAACAACCCTTGAAAATGGCATTCTGTCAAATCAGATGCCACAAAATTGATAAAACCTTGAGGCAAAGGTTGACATAAATGGCGACTGGGCCAATCAGAGGCCGCCAACCCAAATTCTAAGGTCCATGCATAGAGATTGGCAACGGCAAAGAGCAGCCCAGCGAATCAGGGGTTGCCAAGCCAAATTATTCCAAAATGGAAGCGGCATGAATCATGGCATTGGGAAGCTCAGCGAATCAGGAGCTGCCAAGCTGAATAACACCAAAAGAGGAAATGACAGCATCAGGCAGCTCAACAAATTATGAGCTGCCAAGCCAAATAACACCAGAAAGGGAAACAACAACATTGGGCAGCTCAACAAATCAGGAGCTGCCAAGCCAAATCCACCGCTCATCAAAATTATCAAGAGCCACGGAGAAGGGCAGCCCAGTGAATCAGGGGCTGCCAGGCCAAATTATCCCAAAAATGGGAATTTTGGCGATAAGGTTGAGACAAGTTCTGATTCATCCTCTACAAACAAAAATATATGTGGAAAAGTTTCCGTAACACCATGGGTACTCAACAAATGTTCTAGAATGTGCCTAGACAGGAATATTGGAGGCTGAGATTCTTGAAATAGGCCTGCGGATAGCCTGCTGCCCACAGACTCCGCGGGGTCCAATTCCTCCACATCCCCCATTCCCTAATATAAAAACAAACCAAGCGAAGGTGTTTAAGACAACTTAATCTTCTAACATATACAATAAAAACCTTACAGACCAAAAATAGGATTTTAAAATTTCGAAATCATTTCTTTGAGATCTTAAGAAGAATCGTGGATTTTGAGTGAAGCAACATGGACCATTCCTCGGATTTTGACAGAGCTGTCGCCTCTCTGTATGCTCTCTCTGTAAGCCAAACTGCTCTCCTCAGTGCGAGCATTATCCTTACAGTGTTTCAGGGATATCTAAGCCGCTCAACAAGCCAACGGATGAGGGACCTCACCACAACGGCCCTCTCTTGCCTATGGGCCCTCACATGGGCCCTCTTGCCCAACTGCTTTGTGGCAATGTGGAGAGACCCCATTCATCATATTAGACGAATTTCATTTAACTTCATCTCCCTTTTATGGGATGGGATGGGGAGACCTCATGAAAGAGCCCAACCTGCCTGGTATGAGCACACTACCGCTCTCCTGATGGTCATCTTCTCCATCCTGTTCCTGCTGAGGGAAGCCGCTTGTCTCCTCCCGTCCCAAGGAAATTCAATTGCTTATGTCCAACACGTTGATGCCACGTCTGAGTTTAGACAAGCCTTGACCCCAGAGGAGTTAAGTGTCATGCACGGTACCTTCTCCTGCGTTAGATTACAGGCCCGCCTTACAGCGGCCTCTGGGGGTACAATGGCTGCATCCCTCCAGATTACCCAGGTGATAGCAGACCTACCAAAGAACCTGTCAATCTGGCTTACCGAACCTATTGGAGACTCAGCCAGACCTTCCTGCTTCTCTGGAGGACTGCCCCCACCTTGTGGAAAGAGCCGCCACCCCAAACGACTCTCAGGATGCCTCCTGGTCTGCGCTCTTGGCCCTCAGCCAAGGGAAAATGGCCGTCAAGGAGTACTCTCGGTTGTTCTGACCCCTAGCCAAAGCCGCCAAAGTGTCTACTTCCCAGCTCGCATGGATGTTTAGACAGAACCTTCGCCCAGACATCCTCACAGCTATGGTCGCCACCCACCTGGGTGCAACCTTGGAAGAAGAGGTCACTGTTGCTTCCAAGGTAGAAAACCAGCTAGCCTTGGCCCAAGCCAGGGCCCCTGTGCCTGGGAATCACAGTAGATTCCGCAGAAGACGCGCGGAGTCAGAGCCCATAACAAGTCATATGGGGCAACAGGAGCAGGGGGGCACCAGGGAGAATGCCCCACGCCTTGCAGCTCCTGCACCCACTGCTCCCAGCGGCCCAGATGGCCCCACTTACAACCTTTCGCCTGACCCTTGCCTACATCTCTTCGCTCAATAAAGGAGATGGTTCCTCCTACCTGATTATTCCGTTTACTTTGAAGCAAAAGAAGAAAGAGAAAGGGCACAAGTTGGAAAAACTGTGGGCTTTAGTGGATATCAGGGCTGAAGAAAACTATATGGACCGAGAGCTAGCCAAGAAATAAAGAGTAAAAATGCGAGAAAAGGATACCGTGACCCTTGTGGACACCTCCAAGTCATCGGAATGCTGGGAGGTTGAGCCCAAGATCAAGCTCCAACAGGGAATCCACCAATTCTGGGAAGATTTTTGCGCCATCCAGAACCTTCCCCACCCCATCGTTCTGGACATGAAATGATGGCATAAGTACTCCCCACACTTTGATTTGGAGGAGGGCCAGGTGATGCTTCACCCCAAGGAACAAGAGCCCTTGTCGTTAGAATTCTTTATCTCTGGCAGAAGCAGGCCTGGTGTGAACTCTGTGCACTTAGGGGCGGAGAAGAGACAGATACTGGAGGAATTCAGAGACTATGAGCACCTATTCCAGAAGAGCGTCGCCTCCCCCTGCGATCCACAGGGCCCCTTTGCATTCTCATTCAAGTTCAAAGGGGATGCTGAGCTCCCAAAAGGAGGCCCAGTGTACCCCCTGAACCCCAGAGCAAAGGAAGCCCTAGACCAGTATGTGAAGGATATGTTGGAGCGAGGGATGATAGTGCCCTCAAAATCTCCTGTGGTATCTCCCATCCTCCTGGTCCCCAAGGCCAATGGCGAGCTCCGCCCCTGTGTGGACTACCGCCGCATAAATGCCATAATGGAAATGGACCCCTACCCCATCCCGCTGATGGCGAGCATCTCACAGATGATCGCTGGGAGTCAGGTGTTCTCTAAGTTAGACCTGGTTGACGCTTTCAACCAAGTGCCAGTTGTACCAGAGCACCAACAGTACACGGCATTCAAGTGCCACCTAGGGGTATATGAGTACAGGGTTATGCCGTTTGGACTCAAGAACGCCCCTGCCGTTTTCCAAAGGACCATTGACCATGCCCTGGGCGACTTGATTGGGAGATGCTGCGTCGCGTACATGGATGACATCTTGGTGTTCTCCAAGTCTCACGAGATGCACACAGAGGACGTCAAGAGGGTCCTCAGTGCACTGGACAAGGCCAACCTGCATCTAAAGCCCTCCAAATGCGAGTTCTACAAGGGCTCAGTGTCTTTCCTAGGAAACTTTGTATTTGAAAAAGGGACAGCCATCTGCCCAGACAAGCTGATGGCAGTGAAGGAATGGGCAGCGCCAACGGACAAGACATGTGTGCGCAGTTTCTTAGGTGTGATGAATTTCCTGAGGAGATTCACCAAGGACCTCTCAGAAACAGCTGCTCCGCTTACCCAGTTGACCGGGCAAGTCCCTTTCAAATGGGGGGAGGAAGAAGAGAGGGCGTTCCAGGCCATCAAGGAGGCCCTCCTCACTGCGCCAGTCCTAGCGCACCCAGACGCCAATCGCCCAAGCATTGTAGAGACAGATGTGTCAAATTTCTGCCATTGGGGCGGTCCTACTGCAGACAGGGGAGGATGGTTTGGACCACCTGGTATGCTACTTCAGCAGGAAGATGCTACCGGCGGAAACCAACTACCCTGTCTATGACAAGGAACTCCTGGCGATTGTCGTGGCACTGGATGTGTGGCAGCATCATCTGTTGTACGCGTGCCATCAGTTCATGATCTGAACTGACCACAGGGCCTTGGAGTTCCACAAGAGCCCCTGTAGGATGAACCAAAGACAAGCCCGCTGCACTTGGAGCTATCTCAATATGATTTCAAGATAGAATATAAGACCGGGGAGAGCAACCTACTCCCAGACCTACTCAGCTGGGACCTGAAAATGACCTTTACGAAGAAGGAGCTGGACAAATTTAACATGGCCACGATGCTCCCTCCCCAGCTGTTTACATCGATACAGGGGAACGCGCCGACCTAAAAGAAAGAATTTGGACAGCCCAATGATGCACCAAAATTAGAGAAATGGTCAGGAGAGAGATAGAGGGAGGGGACCCCAGCAAAGGCTACAAGAACTTCAGGAAGGAGGGAGGCCTCATCCTGCACCACGACCGCCTATGGGTCCTGACGCTCAAGCTTCAAACCGAGGTAATGGAGCTATGCCATGACCACCCCCTGGTGGGACACCCTGGGGTGGGAAAAACGATCAAGCTAATACACCAAAACTACTCCTGGCTGGGCCTAGCGGGAATGGTGAGAGGGTATACCGTGCACTGCCTTACCTGCGCCCTATCAAAGCCATCCCAAAACAAACCCACAGGGAAGCTCAAGCCACTGCAGATCGCCTGAATGTTGTGGACCTCCCTGAGCGTGGATTCTATCACTGGGCTCCCAAAAATGGAGGGCTACAACGCAGTCATGGTGGTGGGGGACTAGCTAATGAAGTATGCTGAGTTCTTCCCCTGCACCTCTAAGGTCACAGCAAAGGACATGACCAAAATCTTTGTGAGGGAGGTCTTTGCTAAACACGGACTCCCGGATGAGATCATCTCAGACAGGGGCCCAAAACATCTCCAGGTTTTGGGATCACCTCCTGGAAAATTTAAAAATTAAACCTTGCCATTCATCCGCCTACCACCCCCAGTCGGATGGCCAAATGGAGAGGGTCAATCAGACCCTGGAACAGTACCTATGGTGCTACCTCACCATGCAACATGATCATTGGATCAAGTGGCTGAGGATTGCACAGTTTGCATACAACAACCTGGCGCATTCATTGACCAGAATGTCGCCCTTCATCACAAACCATGGGTATCACCCACGGACAATGGAGGGACACGCAAGGGGAACAAATCCTGTGATAGACGAGTTAGTGGCCAGAATAAAGGAAAATTTTGAGATTTTGAGAGCCAACCTGGAGAAGGCGATGGAGGCTCAGAAGAGGAAGGCAGATGCGCATCGTTCAGAGGCTCTACCCCTCAAAGATGGTGACTATGTATTAATAAATGCAAAACACTACACACCCCCAGGAAAGTGTAGGAAGTTTGGACCAGTCAGCCTGGGACCCTACAAGGTCATCTGACAGGTGAATGAGGTGGCGTACAAGTTGAGAATTCCAGGAAGGTTCATGTGCACACCCAGTTTTACATGTTTTGCAGCTCCAGAAGTATGAAGGACCCATACCAGCAAAGCCAGAGCCAGTTCAGTCGGACAACCCAGGGGAGGCAGAATATGAGGTGGAGGAGATTTTAGACACCAAGATCGCTCGCAAAAAGTGATGGTACTTGGTAAAATGGGTCAGCTACCTGATAGAAGAATCCTCCTGGCAAACCGCTGCCAATTGTGCCAACTGTCCCTGGAAGGTGGAGGAATACTGGGGGCGCAGGGGGATCTCCTCTGAGGGGGTGATGTGACGGTCAAGGCACTGCCTGACCACCACATAGCCCTGACCCCCCTAAGGCGGGGATCGTGGCTAATAGTACCACACACAATTTACATAAAAATGTAGGGCTTGAGGGCAACGACCCTCAAAAATGGCATTCTGTCGAATCAGATGTCACAAAATCAATAAAACCTTGAGGCAAAGTCGGCATAGATCAACATAAATGGCGACAAGGCCAATCAGAGGCTGCCAATGAGAAGTCCGAGGTCCCATGTGTAGAGATTGGCAACAGCAAAGAGCAGCCCAGCGAATCAGGGGCTGCCAAGCCAAATTATGCCAAAAACAAAAGTGGCATGAATCATGGCATCAGGCAGCTCAGCGAATCAGGAGCTGCCAAGCCAAATAACACCAAAAGAGGAAACGACGGCATTGGGCAGCTCAATGAATCAGGAGCTGCCAAGACAAATGACACCAGAAAAGGAAACGATGACATTGGGCAGCTTAACGAATCAAGAGCTGCCAAGCCAAATCCACCGCTCATCAAAATTATCAAGAGCCACAGCAAAGGGCAGCCCAGCGAATCAGGGGCTGCCAGGCCAAATTATCCCAAAAATGGGAATTTTGGTGATAAGGTTGAGATAAGTTCAGATTCATCCACAACGAATGAAAATATATGCAGAAAAGTTTCCATAACACCCTGGGTACTCGACAAATGGTCTAGAACGTGCCTAGATGGGAATATCAGAGGCTGAGATTCTCAAAATAGGCCCACGGATAGCCCACTGCCTGTGGACTCCACGGGGTCCAATTTCCCCACATCCCCCATTCCCTAATATAAAAACAAACCAAGCGAAGGTGTTTAAGACAACTTCATCTTCTAATATATACAATAAAAACCTTACAGATCAAAAATAGGATTTTAAAATTTCGAAACCATTTATTTGAGATCTTAAGAAGAATCGTGGATTTTGAGTGAAGCAACATGGACCATTCATCGGATTTTGACAGAGCTGTCGCCTCTCTGTATGCTCTCTCTGGAGGCCAAACTGCCCTCCTCAGTGCAATAATCATCCTTACAGTGTTCCAGGGATATCTAAGCCGCTCAAAAGCCAACGGATGAGGGACCTCACCACAGCGGCCCTTTCTTGCCTATGGGCCCTCACATGGGCCCTCTTGCCCAACTGCTTTGTGGCAATGTGGAGAGACCCTGTTCGCCACAGAACTTTTTATTTTGGGGTACTTCCCGTCCTGTTTTAATTCTGCCTAGTAAGCCTCATCTGTAATATAATTATGCCCCTCACCATCAGCTGAGTTATCCCAGTTGTTCAGCTTCCACCCCAGATCTGCTTATGATAATTTTAAACAGCCCAACTTATGACCTAGGCCTAATTACTCCGACCATCAGCAGTCAACCCATCAACCTGGCGCTGGTCATGTTGATCACCCATAACTAAATTATTAGACTGGGTCATCTTACATAAACCAAGGATGCAGACACAACGGGGTAAATTGTTTTTAATGCAGTTGCCCTGGTCACCTTGCCCAAAGTTGCCCCACCTGTTGGGTCCACTACGTACATCAGAATCAATACTATCAGTGAAAAGATGGAATGGAGTAGAGATGGGACTCTCTATCTCCACTATCCTAACCCTAAACGTCCCACTTGGACCTATTGTAGTTTATTTGGCGGAAGCCCCTCAATATGATGACAGGTTTTTATACTAGCAGCCAGTTAGAGGGGTAAACTTACTGACATGAGCACAAGCCAAGGCCACAGCAGAAGAAGGACCTTAGGAGCAACCAAAGACATACGCCTGTCAAATGCTTGATCAAGCTTCCTTGGACAAGCTAAACCCAGCCTCAGATGCACTTTCCCTCAAAGGTGTAAAAGTCACCTTCCCAGAAGAAGCTATATTCAAAGAATATCCTAAAGTTGGTGAAGGGATTATGAGCTTCCCTAGGAAGGTATAACCCTTAAATGTCCACGTATTAAAAAGGACTATATTATTCTTATTCTGAATGTACATACTGTGACATTTTTGAAGCAAAAATTAAGTATGTGCTATAATAGACACGGGCGCCCCAGTCAGCATAGTTTCCACCAAGTTAGTGGCGAAGTTGACGCTATAGCTTGTTGTAGAACGCCTAATGATATATGAAACTGCTGAAGATGAAAGTACAATCTTTGAGAGAGCGTACAGCATGCTACCTTGGCGATTTGGGTCAATTGTCATTGTAGCTCCATTGATAGCATTACCAAACAGTAATGACCGTTAATTGGATCTGCTTTCATGCAACTCTTCAGGGCTGTTGTTGATATGATGACAGAAACCATAAAAATTTTTGGGGCAGCAGATCCCAATATGCTTTACCTCTAGCGGAGTGCCAAAGTATCCAGTGCACATGGGACATATTAACCTTGCATTCAGTGATGGGGTCATTCCAGTTCGCTACCATTGACTAGAGCAAGACCTGGGTCCTTCCCCAGCAGATATATGAATATCAACGGATGCCACTCAGAGCTGCTGGACCTATATCATCACCTCTGGTCACCAAGAAATAGTGAACACCAAATTGGAGGTGGAAGTACCAGAAAGACTCTATGGGGAAGTTATTGGCCCTTACCAGAAATTGCAGATTGAGCCCCACATGATTACTGAAATTATACTCCTGGAACATTAAGAGATCAAGGTTTTGCTAGCAAATCTAAAAAAGAACCAATAAAATACGCTGGCATCAAATAGTGAGTATTTACATTTAACACCTGTTGAGGAAGTCCTTCAGGTTCATGAGTTTGATTAACTGAATTAATTTGGTCTTTCCATCGAACTGCAGCCTGGAGTAATGGTGGTGGTACCATGTGAGAATTTAATGAGGTTATCATTAGAACAAAAAGACCAAGTGATATCTTAATTTCAAAGAATATAAGGGCATTTTTTCTGTCAATGACCACAATTTAGGGTGCGCTTGGGGTAGTCCATTGATTGGACACTAGGAATAATCCACCATCAGGTCTCAGCCAATCTGCCAATCTTGGGCATCTGAGGAAGTATTAAACAAAAAAATTGAAAAGCTACTGGAGCAGAGGGATGCTCAAACTGTCGAAGAGTCCGTGGGCTTCACCTTTCTATTTTTAAAAAGAAGGAAGGTAGCAACTGGGTAGTGATAATCTGCCGGAAGATCAACAGTATTACCAAGAAGGACTCAATCTTGCCTTGAATCAACAATGACCAGGATTGGTTGGGAGGAGCTCGCTATTTCTTGGCAATGGATTTAATATTGGGCTACTATCAAATTGATTTGCTTATGGTGTGACAGGAGAAGTACTCCATTATCACGTCCAAGGGGCTATTCTAACTGACCCATATGCCTTAAGGGCTGTGTAACGCCCCAGCTAAATTCCAACTGGCAATGGATACTATACTTGGCAATTTGTAGCTGTTGTGCATTCTAGTGTACCCCAACAATATCAATGTCTTCTCTCAGACGTTTTCAGAGCACCTTACCCATTTGAAAGTGGTATTCTCCCGGATTGCCACAGCCAAAATTAAGATTAAGTCCCAAAAATTACACTTTCTCAAGGACTAACTGGAGTACCTTTGGTTTGTGATAGTTGCAAATGGGCTAAAACCTCAACCGGCCAAGGTGGATGCTATCTGAAAAACGACTCAGCCAAACAGTAAGCGGGACAAAGGTATTTTTGGGTATGTGGGTTACTACCAGCGCTTCATCACTAACTTCATCTGTAATGGGTGTCCACTATTCGAGTTGTAAAAAAGGATGGTATGTTCAAATTGACAAAATGCAATCAAAGTTCCTTTTTATAAACTGTGACCGGCATTAGTTAATGCGCAAGTGCTACGCTACCCAAATTTTGATAAAAATTTTATCATACAAACAGATGCTTCCCTTTCCACCGTTGGGGCAGTTCTATACCAACAAGATGATGGAGGGGAGGAGCACCCAGTAGCATACTGCATTCATAGCTTGAATTGTCACAAACACAAGTATACCATGACTGAATGGGAGTGCTTAGTGGTGATCTATGAATACAGCAATTCAGGGTATATTTGCATGGGGTAAAGTTCAAAGTCAGAACAGATCATGCGTTGTTACGCTGGTTGCAGAATCTCAGAAAGCCTGAGGGGCATCAAGCCCTATGGGCTCTTAAGCTGCAGGCTTATGACTTCAAAATCCTCCACCAACCCAAAGTAATACACCAAAATGCAGATTGTTTATTAAGATTGACAACCATTACCATTACGGTGGATCTCACCAATGTAATGTATGACAAAAAGCTTGTTGGCAGGTATGACGACAAACTGCTTCATGTTATAAGTCATATAATGAGATGTGAGTCAATAACTTTCAGTGGAACTTTGAGTTGTACAAATGGATTGGAGATTTTAAAGTGAGATCCTTACAGCCCTTGGCATGGCCTAGCATTATTATGAGCGCACATAAGCAGTTGGACATGTTGGAGTTCGCAAGACGTTGGAATTATTGCGCCCTGGGTATTACTGGGAAAGCATCAACTTCATTGTGCTTGAAACAATCTCCTGATGCCAACAGCGCCAAGTAGAAAAGCTGTTCCACCAAAAGACCTTGTGCAAGTTAGTGAAGCCGCATTTTTCTTGGCATAAAATTTTTATTAATGTCGTTAGCCCTCTTCCAACAGGAGCTAACCAGCCCAAATATATTATGGTGGTGATTGACCACTTGCCAAGGTAGGTTGAAGCAAGGGCGATATGAGATTTGGGGGCATTCACGGTGACCAAAGTCTAAATGGAATGTATTATCCAGCGACATGGCTGCCCTCAGTTTATCCTTACCTTAATTTAATTAACTTCACCTCCAATAACCTTCCAAAATTGAATGAGCTTATGGCCATCCACAGTGTTTTGAAAACCCCATATCACCTTGAGTCTAATGGGATAGTTGAGCGAGTTAATGGGACTTTAGTGAAAATACTCCATAAATTGGTAGCTTATCAACCTTCAGAACGGAGTTCCCTCCTTTCCACCGCCATCTTTGCTTATATCATTATCTATCATTCTGCCATGTGGAAGAGTCATCTTCAATTACTATATGGATGAAACCCTGATCTTCTGTCACTGTTCTATGCCTGCATAATTTATACTGCAGTAATGGATACCTGAAATTACTTTACTTCCTAGCAAACACATTAATTATGTTGCGTACCAAAGCGTACTCCTTCAGTCTGGCAAAAAATATGGAATCAGGCTGCCAATTTGGACTGCATAGCGGGATAGCTAGGTTCAAAGATGGAGAGCTGGTTCTATTCCATGATCAGCACAGGTTTGGTCAGAAGCATAGGTTGGCCAGTATCAAAAACAGGTCCATTTGAAGTTATTGAAGATGGGTGTTAAATCCTAGACCACAAGGATCCTGAAAGTGGTCAGATTATTGATGAGTGCACGCAAAGTACCTTTGTAATAAAACAATAAGAGACTTATTGTCCAGTCAGGGTGGTACTGTTGAGATTCTGATATGACTGGATGATAAGCTCTAAATAGCTATGGCGGATTGGCTAGAATCCGCCAACCATGATAACTAATGTACAAATATTCAAGCGCCTTGAGATAAGGCAATATTGGGTCTGGAAGGGTACTATTAGATCACCTCCAAATATGGCGATAAGATGATAATGTCAGCATTTGACAAGTATTTAGTAGATCACCTTAACTAAGGCGATAGTGAACTTAATATTAACATACTTTAACAGAGTTAATAAGAATATGGTAGAACCAAATAGTCTAAGCCAAAAGAGCGCTATCAACCAAAGTTGCTGATATATAAGTGAGATGAGATGATTGAAGGAGGAGTATTGTTAGTAGGAAGTGGAGAGCATGGCATAAGGAAGCAAATAATACTAATTTAAATAATGTAGAGTGGTTAGAGCGGATTGCTTAGTATTTTATTTTAACATTTACGTTTGCTTTGAGGACAAACAATCCTCACATTAGCCATCAATTGTTTAGTGGATATGAACCTGTTTGACCCTTATGACGTATCCAAACAATATTGCCAAAATTAGAACAGCTACTTATATAAGAAACAAGTTGAGAAGGGTGTTGATCCAGAGCTGAGGGTGCATAGATATATCTAATAGGCATTGTCATCATACCTTGGTCAGTTTGTAGTTACTACTAGTCATTTTTTAAAATTGTAATGATCCCAAATCCTTTTTAGAGCTTGACATGATAGTAGCAAAGGGAATAAATCATAATCAAGGACAACGGCATCATTCATCATACTTTTCCCAGCAATCTCAACAGGCAAATCAAACACATGGCCATAGCAGGGATGTTGGGAGCTGCCAGTCATCATAAAAACAAGGTCACATTGGAGGATATCTTTATAGATGACATCAAGTAGTAACTTCTTAGTGAAGATGTTGGCAGAGGATCCTGAGTCCATGATTTTTGAAAAGGCATATACAAAAAGGGATCCTTGAGTGTGTGATGCTCCTTGGTTGGTGAAAAGAATTACAGACTTTATGATAAAATTATTTATTTATTTACTCAGGGTGGGATGACCAGGGGACAGGTACTGCCAATATGAACTATATGGAATGGGATATGAGGAAGTTGAAGTATATAGAGATTTAGGCACCCCAGAGTAGACGATCTACCCCTGTTGCCAGCTGGTACCTCCAGGTTTATGGGAGTTGGATACCCTACTCCAATGGGGCTTCCCCTATAATGGAGCAGGTGTGAAGGAAGGGGTCCGCATTCAAGAACCAGACTGTGAACCATGACTCACTGAGTCTTTGTTGCTTCGTCCTCATGTATCAATATAGTCAGACTTGAAAGTGTTACTGTAGGTGTAGTTAAAATCTGCTGATTGTCCCACTGATAGTTGGCACTGTTCCCTTGAAGGAATCAGGTTCTATGGTGTGGGTCGTCCACAGTGCGATGATGACTATAAGGGAGTGGAGTGTGGGTGGTATTGGGGATTCAAATTGGATTGTAAGGAGGCTTCTGGAGATTGACAGCTTATGGTCGTTGTGGGTTTAGACAGATGCTCAATTAAACGGCATTTAGCTTTAGATGGCGGGCATGCTTCAAAGTGGTTTAGGGTGCTGTCCCTCCAAACACTGTAAATGTTACATGAAGAGAGTTGGAGCAGTCCACTGTCCTGTAGGCTCGTCTGAGGCAGCTGCTAGGTGATTGCTCTTACCCTTGGCTGGAGGAGTGGAGGATGTGTGAGCATCCATATTGCCTTCTGTGTCGTGAGGTTATAGGGGATATCTAAGACATCCAGATAGTCAATGTTGCAATGGTTGGGGCCATGTCAGGTGTGTCACTCTGGGGGTGATTTTCTGGTTTCCTTAAAGTGAAGCAAGCTCTGGGCCTAAACCTTCCCAGACTAGTGCCTGTGATAGTGACGGTTCACCCTATGTGCCAAATGGTGTAAAGGAGGCGTTTGAAGTGAGGGGTTTCCATGTGGGCCTGCTGCCTTTAGATAGTTTGCAAGGTATATGAGTAGGCTGGACGAGTTGTGGGGTTGTAAAGTTTGAGTGCCTGTGAGGAGTCAGTGCTCGCCGCTCTGGACCAGTGTTAATTTGAAAGGTCTGAGGCTAGGACTTCTCTATCCAGGTGCCCAGATGCGGTTGGCTTGGTCTTTCTAGTCTATCAGGTCCAAGCCACCGCTAGAGCGTGGTCAGAAGAGTGTTTCCACGTGTACAGGTAGGTCGGTTACCAGTCCACAACCATCCTTAGATTAGTGCGCAGACTGAAAATATTAATGAAAGTGAGAAGGATATTGTGTGGGCGGGAAACCACAGAATTGAAGGTTGAGTGAGTTGCCAACCATTACTCGCCCTGTTAGTCCCGTGGATCTTTCCTTAAGGGGGCAAGGCGTTTGGACACCTGTTGTAGTAGATTGTTCTCAATTGTTCATTGACATACCCCCTGTTTCCAGCCATATCCCAATGTGGCGGATAGGGTTGGTCGTATGAGGTGATGTGAAGGGTAGGATGAGCGGGGTTTTTTTTGTGGGAGCTGTGAGGTTTAAATGTTGTGGTCCAGTTGTTAGTATACTTGCCTAAAAGGATTATCTCCTTTTTCTTTTTGTTTAGTGATGCGTTGCTCACAATGGAGTACTCCTCCAGGGTGCGTTCCAGCTGTTGTGCATCATTGTCGTTATAAATACCTGCCACAAAGTCATCCGCAAAGGCTAATCTTGATTGTTTGTTATCCTTGTGCAGTGATTCCCATGAGTTTTGATTCAGCGACGTTTAGGAGTGGATCAATGCTGAAGTTTTACAAGAGCGGGCTGATGGGTTCCCCTAGTTTGAGCTCTCTGCGCGGTGTTATTAGTTGGTCAGAAAGCCAGGGCCATAAACAACCATAGATGCGGACTCTATTAGGAGCATTGCCCAGTCTAAGAATCTGAGTGGTAGTTTCAAGGCGCTTAGGAATTCCTTCAGGTATGGCCAGCTAACACGGTCATATGCCTTCTCTTGGTCTAGGAATACCAGGGTTCCAGTTGCTCTGGACTGGCAGATGCTAGCAATGAAGTGTATATTGTTCCAGACAGATCTCCCTTATTTAGATCCAAACTTAATAGTGAAAGGGTTTGGAGGCTACGTTGCCTAGTCTTGTGTCTTAAATTTTAGTTAATAGTTTGTTCAATGTTAAAGAGTGCAATTGGACGCCAGTTGGCAGGTCCAGTTTATCTGCCTACTAAACAAGGTTATGACATGAGAGTCCTGCCCACCAGGTCGGAGGCTTTTCTACAGCAGGCACTGGTTCATTAATGCCAAGAGGAGGGTTCTATTTGTTTAAAGTGTTTTTGTAGAAATTGTAGGGTATCCCACAAAGCTCTGAACATTTCCTAAATGGTACTCCGCGGACTGTGTCCCAGAGCTCCTCATGTGTGATTACATTTAAAAGTTGTAGTCCGGTGGTGTGATTTATATTCTAGTGGTGTGTATATTTTTTTATTTATTTGGGGTTAGTCTTAGTTTTTGGTATAGTTCAGTTTGTAGCGGTGTACTTTTGCCTTGACCTCCGCTGGTTCAGTTGCCATGTTGCTGTCACCTTTGCAGACTGTGTGCATGTGGTGGTTGCCATGGGAGTGAAATGGGTGGAAGAAGTATGTCAAGTAGGTTTCGCCTTCTTTTATAAACTTACCTTTTTTAATACTTTAAAGTAGTATGCTGTTGTTTGAAGATGAAGGTGACGAGGTGGGTGGATATTTATGCTCATTTACGCCCCCAATTGGGGCTTTACCCAGACTTTGGGGTGTTGATATTGAAGTGATCCAGTTCCGCCAAGGTGTACCTGATTGTGGCTGTGTCAGCGGTGTACTTACGCAAGGTAAGATGGCGAGTTTTATATATTAATCTGACTTTAAATTTTACGCTGGTTGCAATGGGGTCCATTATGAATGAAGTTACAAATTTTAGATTCATGGTCTCATTTTTGATCCATTTGGATAATTTGGGCAATTTTTTGTTTATTAGGTCTTCCTCCTCTAGCTCAACGCCTGTGCAGGAGTGCAGGTTGGCAAAAGCTGCACTGAAACAAGTCAGTGATCAGAGAAGTTTATCTTTTTGGTCGAGAAGTTGAAATGTTTGAGTGGTGGGTTTCAGGGCGAGGATAAAGTTGATGCAGCTCTTTGATATGAGCTTTCTCTCACGTACGTTGTAGAGAGTCATGTGGGGGAGGAGTGGTGACCTGTGGGGAGAGTATCATGTAAGCTGAGGGATGCCTTCATTGTATGGAATTCAATATGTCCTATGGTAAATCCCCATGGTTTAGTCCATTGGTCCATGTTGGGGTCAGTCCAGCATTTGAAGTTGCCCAGTAGAATGGTGTCTGATGGGAGGGCGAGTGTTGGTGTGGTATTAATGAATTGTTTCCTCTTGGCTGCGGTGCACGGTGCATAGATGCATGCTATCAAATTTTTCATCCTGGCATGTGATTGTTGCTACCAGGATGCAGCTGTATGTATAGGAGCTCGAGTTAGTAATTTCTAACTTTTTTATTATGGAAAACAACCCCACAGTGTGACGACCATACTAATTGGGTTGGTGAGACCCTGGCTGACCAGGATCCCTCTTACCCCTATAGACATTTGGTTTCTTAAATGGCCAAGATATCTGCAGGGGGTTTCTGCAGGAAGTCCAGCTTTTTGGCTTGGGATGATTGAGACCTGGCTCCCACAATAATTAACGTCCATATGGACACTGAGGTGCCCGTGGCGCCTCAGGAGCGGTTGGGAGTGCCTTCCAGCTCTACCCATTTGCACCATTTACAGTATTGGCTCCAGGTGATTGGACCTGTCCCTCCTGTGCAGTTTTTCAATCACTTACCCCTTGCCAATTTCGCGCAAGTCTTAACATTAAGTGGGTTTGAGTTGGTCTTTTCCGCTCATGTCTCATGGTAATCCAATGCAAAGTGTTGGTTGATCTCTGTGGTTGCGTGGTTCGAACTTGTAGGTGTGCGTTCCACATTTTTGCCAATGTTGGAGCTGAATTGTCTGGCTAAATTCACTTGATTGGTATCACTTGGTGAATCGGTTTTATTGTTAAAAAAGTCACCTTGGCTATTCTGATCTAATTGGTTGGCTTGGTTAATTTCCTCCATGTCCTCCTGAATTTGGTGGGGTGATGGAGGAGGCTGTGAGCATGATGCCGTGCCCGTGGCCCATTTGCAGGCCTTCTGTTCCTGTTTTCGCATTTTGGTTGATTCTGGGTCTATGAGAACGAATTGCTCATCCTCTCCCCAAATGAAGGTTTGGATGATGTTGATTATTTTAGCGAAGTCTTCACTGTATTTGTCCATGGTGTCATCACAGAAGTCTGGGGCCATTAGGCCCTCATTCGAAGGACATGCGTGCACCTTGTGTCACAATGCGCTGCAGTGATTGTAGATTGGCAGTGCGCTTTCCAGTGTGACGCAGAATACCTTTGACATGCCCCCATATGGGAGGTGAAACACCGCTATGTGTGGGATCCTCATTAGGTCCTCAGTCACTACAGGGAGCAGGTTGATCATGGCTATTGCCTTACCTGTGCATAGGTTTAACATCAGGTAAAACCGTTGCAATATGAATTGTTTAATCTCTCTGTAGCTGGCAAGTCTAGTTTAATTCCTCCTTGATTACTTTGTAGGGGCGTTTGGTTGGGAGTGAATCTAAAGAGATGAATAAAGTCTATTATTTGCTCCATCTGGTGCATATGATGCACACTATTCTTTTGCCTTTGGGAAGTGTAATTTTGATGCAGACTCTTGCAGTAGCATCTTCATCTTAATCAGTTTTGATCCCATGTCATTCCAGTCATGGTGGATTGTAAGGGTGGTCGTGTACTCTGCGTGGGGGAATAGGGTGGTCTGTGCCTCGCTCACTTTATCCCACAAGGTTGGAGAGTTGACCCCTAGGTAGAAATGGAGCCTGTGCTCTACTAGTGAGAGAAGTTGAGTTTACTAAATCTCAGGATATGCTTTTTGTTTGGTTGTAAACTCCACAAACCTGGATGGTGTCTGGGTTTGTGGTTTCTTAGAGGCACTATTTCCTGGTCCCTCAGGGCGTTTCTTGGCCTTTAGTGCACCGATCTTCCCATTGCCTTACATAACTTCGCTTAGTTTAATTTTTGTCTTATTAATGTCTCCCATTTCTCCTTTTTGATTATCAAATTTACTATTAATTGGATATTTGTAACTAAAGTAATCATTATGGGAAAGAAAAAGCCCTGTAGGGGGAATTATTTTATTGAGAAAAACCAAAATGAATTGAACAAATCGTTTTCTTTCTTGTAACAATTACTTTAGTTACTATGATTTGATTTGTACAGCAAATTTGGATAATCACACACAGTAAATATGGGCGACTTTAATAACAAAAATAATACAACATGGGCGAGCGTCGCGGCAAGCGGTGAGCTTAATGGTGCAACTAAGGGCAAGAAACGCTCTTGAGGGGGATCAGGAACCCAAGCCATAAAAAATCACAAACTCAGACACCATCTGGGTTTATGGTATTTACTGTAAAGCACGCGCAATACATGTACATTCAATTCAACCAACCTTTGTCAAAGGTGGAACATGGGATCAGACTCTTCCTTGGGGATGAGTCACCGACCCTGTGGGAGAAAACATGTGAGGCACAGCCCTCACTTTTCCCTCACGCGGTGTACATAGCCACCAACAACATGGGCCGCGGCTGGATTGATATTGGTTTTGAAACAGCTGATGAAGCTGATGCTGCAGCAAAAATCTGCGTGGAAATCGCCCTCCCTGAGGGCAAAAAATTGTGCGCACCGCGCGCACCAGATGGAACAAAGCAAAAACTTTGTTCATCTCCTTTGACTCGCTCCCCACCAACCTTCCTCATAAGGTAATCAAGGAGGAGCTCTGCAAAAGTCTTGTGGCCTATGGAGAAATCCAACAACTCGAATTACAGCAATTTTGCTTAATGCCTGACCTGTGCATGGGCAAAGCTATCGCTGTAATTAACTCCTTCCCAGAAGTGGAAGAGGATTTATCCAGAATTCCCCATGCAGCAGAATTTCACTTCACAGATGGGGGCTTGTTGGCTGCATTCCGAGTTACACTGGAATGTGCACCACCCATTTGTAACCACTGTGGCTCACTGGGCCACAAGAAACATGAATGCCCTGTAAAAGAGGGCTTAATGGAAAGTGATTTTTGTGAAGAAGCTATGGACGAAGATAATGAAAACTTCGCCAAAATGACTGATGGCCACCACCCATTCCGCTGGGGTAAAGATGGACTATACTCCATCATGGACCCAGCTACAAGTAAACAGCGTAAAGCAGCACAAAAAGCCCACAAGAGAGCAGCAGTTGAAGCGGCGGCACACGCGGAATCCACCATTAACCCCGGACAAATTTAGGAGGATATTTCAGATATTCACCGAACCAACCAATCAGAACAATATGCCCAGGTCAAAAATTTTCACAGTAACCAGACTGAGCCACAAAGCGTCATCAGTCATGCACATACTGAGGAACAATGCAACCACAATTTGAGTGAAACTTCGGTGCACAATGCAACAAAGTTGAACCTCAAAAATATAAGATCCAATCAACAACCCGCATTGAACCATTATGAGACACGTGCAGGCAAAGATGACACAAATTCCAAAAAACTGCAATTCCCTTGAATCATTGGGTCAGATCAAGGGAACCAACAATGGCAGTGAAAGAGTTGGAGTACAAATGCGGAGCATGGGCAAAACGAGCTGCAGTGGGATAGGACCAAAGGGTCCTCCCACCGCTCCTGAGGCGCCATGGGCACCTCAGTGTCAATAGGGACGTTAAACATCGTGGGAGCCTGGGCTCATACGTCCTAAACCAAAAAGCTGGAATTCCTGCAAAAATTGCTTGCAGACATCTTGGCCATCCAAGAAACCCACTGCCTACAAGGGGAAGAAGAATCCTGGTCAACCAGGGTCGCACCATCACAATCAGTATGGACGTCTCACTGTGGGGTGATAGTCCAAAACAACAAAATTTAAAATTACAAATTCATCATCACACTTGCATGGTCGAGTCCTGGTAGCAACAATCACATGCCAAGATGAAATACTTTCATTAGCATGTATCTACGCACCGTGCACTTCAACTGAAAGAAAAAAAAATTGAAAAAATTTCTACTCTCACCCTCCCACCAGATATCATCATGTTAGGCGATTTCAACTGCTGGGATAACCCCAATACAGATCGATGGCCTAATCCCAGGGGATACCCACCTGGACACATTGAATTCCGCACAATATAGCATCTCTTGGCTTACAGGATGCTCTTCCCCCCAATTCACAAATCCTTCCCCATATGACAAGACCCAACATATATGAGGGACTTCTCATATCAATGAGTCGTATTGACCACATCCTCATCCCACAATCCCACCACTCAAGAATCTTCAAATTTACAACAAAAAAGATCAATTTTTCTGATCACCAATTAGTTATGGTGCAATTAACGCCAACCCAATCCCACACACAGGTGTCGCCTTGGAGAAAGCTTCACCCAGAACTTATATGATTGCCTGTGATATCTGACTGGGTTGAAAACAAGGCTACAAACCCAGAATTCACAGCCTCATTCACTTCAGATCCCATTGGAACATGGGAAAATTTCAAAAAAGATTTAATCAACAAAACCTGACATATTATATCATGCAAGTACACCGCGGACACAGCCACAATCAAGTGTACCTTGGCAGAACTAGACCACCTGGAAATAAATACTCTGAGACCATCTAGTACTAAAAAAAGAAATAAATACTCTGAGATCTGGCTATAGCCCTAATTGGGGATGCAAATGGGCAGAAATTTCAGCCCAACTTAACAATCTCATCTTTCAACACCAACACAGAATCAAAGTATCGAACAAAGGTAAGTTCATAAAGGAAGGTGAAACCTGTTTGACATACTTTTTCCACCAATTCCACTCCCGCAGAAACCAGCCCGTGTGCACACAGGTCCACAAGACCAACGGCACCATGGCAACTGACCCTGAGGAGGTCAAGGCGGAAGTACACCACTATTACACCAAATTATATTGCGATATGCCAACAGATCCACAAAAAATTAAAAAATTTACTCAATCTGCCAAGATACAAAGTACTTTACCAAATTACAATATACTATCCCTTATTACACGGGAGGAGCTTTGGGAAACAATTTGCGGTGCACCACGTAGGAAATGCCCAGGGCCTGATGGGATACTCTACAAATTTTACATAAAATATTTTCAACAAATCGCCCCCTCCTATTGGCGTCAATGAACCAGAGTTTGTTGGAAACACGCCTATTACCAGGAGGCTATGAATCCTACGTTATAACCTTGTATATAAAGGGTGACATGTTGGACCTGGCCAACTGGCGCCCAATTGCACTCTCCAACACTGACACAAAGATTCTGACAAAAATTCTAGCAGCTAGATTAGGCGCAATTGCATCTGACGTCCTATCACCCAACCAGTTTGGGTTTATACCAGGGCGTTCAATATGGAACAACATACACCCTGTTGCAAACATTTGCCAATCCAAAGCAACTGGTGCCCTGGTCTTCTTGGATCAGGAAAAGGCGTATGACCGTGTTAGCTGGCCATACCTAAAAGAATGTCTACATGCCTTCAAACTCCCATCAAGATTTGTAAAATGGGCGATGCTCTTAACAGAATCTGCAACCATGGCTGTATTCGGCCCTGGATTCCTAACAAACAATATCACACCACACAGAAGGCTTAAACAAGGGGACCCCCTCAGCCACTGCTATACAATTTCAGCTTTGACCCGCTCCTCCGAGTAACTGACTCACATCTCATGGGGATAACTGCACAAGGACAACCAACATTCAAGATACTGGCCTTTGCAGATGACTGCATAGCAGGTATAGCAAACAATGAAGATGCTCGACAGCTGGAACACACTCTAGAGGAATACTCCAAGTTGAGCAATGCATCGCTGAACAAAAGGAAGACAGAAATCATCCTCTTAGGCAAATACACAAACAATTGGGCCACAACATCAGAACCTCACACCAACACTCGAAGAAAAAACCCAATTATTTTACCCTTTGCAACACCTCCCACCACCACTCCTGTCTGACACCTTGGAATCTGGCTAGAATCAGGGGGATATGCTAATGAGACAATGGAAAGTAACCTGTTACAACGGGTATCCAAACGCGTAGCCTCCCTCAAGGGGAGAACCCCAGGACTAACAGGACGAGTTACTGTTGCTAACTCGCTCATCCTCCCAATACTGTGGTACCAGGCCCATGCGATAGCCTTCTCACCTACCTTTATAACCTCAATTCGCGCGTGTCCAGGGCTGGTTGTGGCCTGGCTCTCACCCTCTTAAACGTATGGAAACACTATTTGGCCCACGATCAAGCGGAGGCATGGGACTAATAGATTTTGAGAGCCAAGCCAATCACATCCTAGGTACCTGGATAAAGAAAATCCTTGCTCCAGACCTCCCACAACAACATTGGTCCAGAGCAGCAAGGACTAACTTTGCACAGGCGCTCAAATTAACCAACCCACATAGTCCACCCAGACTACTTTCATACCTTACCAAGCACCCTACTGCAACAGGTCCGCATGGAACCTCCCCTCATTTCAAACATATCCTCTGAACTATCCGCTGTATGGGATGGACCATAGAGAACATGGTTACTATCCAAGGAAGGGGACGACCCAGCCCCCAATTCAAATTAAGAAACCCAAAAACCACCCCCAGAGGGATATGCTCGCAACAACCCCAAGCATAGCTAGGATAGAATACCTAGATATGCTGGACATTCCCTATGATTTAACCACACAGAAAGCAATGTGGAAAATGACACACCACCCACTCCTACAGCCAAGGATAAGAGCAAACGCCTGGCGCTGTTTGAGAAGGACCTATAGGATGGAAGACCGCTCCAACTCCCTCCACAAACATGTGCAGTATGTGGAGGGGAGGGATCCCTACATCACCGCCTAGAAACATGACCCCCAACCAAAGCTATATGGCAGGAAGTCGCACGCCTGCTCAAGGTTCAAAAACAAACAGGAATTCTCGATATCAAAGAGTATCTTCGCGCTCCAGATCAAGTCACCAATCCCATCTACACTCCGCTCCCTAATAATACCCATTGCAATGTGGACAATAAACACAATTGCATTAGATGCGTTCAAGGGCACGGTCCCAACCATTCATGGGATTATTAACAGATTCCATGTCCACTTACTAGAGCACTTCCAAGCCTGGCTCTATGGATATATGAGACCAAGACAAAAAGCGCTCATAGAATCATGGTTCCCACTCTGGTTCCTCCACACAGACCCTTTCCTTCACACCTGCTCCATAGCAGGGGAAACCCCCTCGGAGTAGTGCACCAACCCCCCATACCTGGCAGTCCTGCTGGCAACAGGGGTAACTTAGGTACCCTGGGGTGCCCAATATTTATATTTGTTAGTTATTCTCTTAGTTTCATATATATTTGGTAATGTCTGTCCCCTGGTCGGCTTACCTCAGTTAAATAAAAAGAAATAGAACAAATCAGTCCAGTAACCTTAAGAGTAAGGGCACTAACATTTTATAGTTAAGGTAGTATTATGGTTTGCGCCAATGTTCTTGGTTTCTGCAGCTCTTGTGTCAGCATCTTCTCTGTATGCAGAATATAGGGTTTGTTCTTGGGATAAGAGAGCGATTTGTGAATTGTTGTAAGAATGGAGGTAGGGAGAGGACTTATTTGCAAGTTAGTGCAAGAACGAGGTTGAGGAGGTGATGGGCACGCCATGATTGGCTGCTTCCAATTTAACTTTCTTTACAATCTTAAGAAGTTTTCGGAATTAAGGTGCACTCCATCTTTGGAGGTACATCTACTTATTGACTCTAAATTTCTATAATTATCAGAAAAGGTATAAGTGAAGTAATAAAATGGAGGTAAAATTGGGGTCAGAATTTCCAATATTACTCAACAGAAACAGATTTTTGTATTTGGGATGTCATAAACTGCCAAGATGTTGAAAACTTAAGATTTTGGGGAAATGGGTGGTGCATTTAAAATCTTACATGGATTACTTTTGGCATCTTGTTGTAGTTGAGGATTCTCTACACAGGAGCTTGATATTGTCAACATAACAAGCATGAGATAGTGGGGGGCTGAAGCAGGCGTAAATATATGATTTTATTTTGAAATTAAATTGGCTTTTTATACCTGAAAATGGAAGCATGCACCACCTGCTTCTTGTTTCTGTGGCCTGTCTTACACCTTCAGGGAGGCCATAATTTTTTGTAAATTTATAAATTTTAAAAGTTTTCTTTGCTGGATTTATTGATTTATTTAGGAAAAAAAAGTAGTCCAGAACTCTACCATTAACAGAGTACTGGGTTTTTATAACTTTAGAGGATTAAGGAGTGGGGTTTGTAGAATATTTTAGATGACAGGACACACATATCTTCTCCAGAACATCAGGAAATTTTCACAGTATTGTATTTTAAATTGTTAGTGGCCCTTTTTGCAGTTTTCTCTGATGAACTTTGCTGACTTTTCATAGCTCTGGCATCCTACAATATCTATAAAAAGTTTTTAAATTATTTAGGGTCCTATGCTTGATTGACCTCAATATATATGCCCCTATAGGGGATCCAGTTTTTATCCACTAGTTTGAGCTCAGATTTTGTCACAAATTATCTCAATTTCTTTATGTAAATTTTCTTTTATATAAATGTTGTGGCAAATTAATATTTCCCACTATTTCAGGTAATCCAAAAAATGATATTTGGGGAGCGGTGGATACCAAAATTCAGTTAAGGTATGTCCCATATCTGCTATTTTTTTCTAGTGGGTATTCTCAAGGCCCCTTCCCTTTAATCAAATGGTAGGGGTATATCACCTGGTCCAATATAATAGATGTGGCAGGGGCCTTACACTAGGAACCTACCCAACAAAATGGCTAAATACCTGATAAAAACTTTTGAGGATCTCACTTAATTGACTGATTATAAGAGAGCAGTTGCTCTTCCAGATATAGCATCATAACCAAGTAAGCTTGGGTTTTAAAAGGTTATTTTGTTATAGTCAAGTAAAATTATGTAATATAAGATCACAGATGCTAAAATTGGTGCAGGGGCATCATTTATCAGGTGCACAGGTTGTAATCATGAGAATACAATGTACTTAACAATGACAGCAACATATGATAAAACTTTATAAAAAGATACCTTATTATCATAAATAGGGTAATTATTCAACAAAAAAAACAGAGAAGCAACTGTAGTATCTAATGATTCCAGTAAATCCATGGTTTGTCATATATTTTTTTAAGTGTAGGCTGCTTTGAGGTTACACATTAAAGGATCTGTCCTGATTATAATCCTGCTCAAATGTTCTATTCTCATTTCCAAGGTTTTTATTGTTGCAATTTCTAGTGACAAAGCAGCACTTAAGATTGGCAAAATAGGGCTAATATCCAAATTAGGCTAGGAAGCAAATGGCTAGGATTTTGAATCTCTCACAATAATAACATATCTTATTGCAATTTAGACAACAGTGGATGTCTTTGATAATAATAGAACCCTATTAATAATTATTTTATGCTGCCATTAGTAAAGAAAGGATGTTAAGATTGAAATATATATATTCAATATGACAAATAGGCCACAGTTGGAGTAATCAGTAAATCTATGAGGCAGAAAATTACCAGCTGTGATTAAGGATAAATCTGCTATTGTAATTACTAATGAACGATGGGCCTGGTGTATTTATCAATAGTAATCAATAGAAATTTGATGACTACCTGTAAACCTGGGGGTCACAAAGTCAGATAAATCATAATAATTAATTGGACCCTATATCTACCTATTAGTTAAAATATAATATAAGTAAATTGTCTATGGACAGATAGTTGGTCAAACCAATTGCAACATTTTATCACACTTGACCAAACACCAGGTAAAAATACTAGTGGGGGTCAAATAAATCATTAGGAGCTAGGGCTTTTGAGGCCATAACTTTGCTGGTACTTCTTCAGAAACTTATCTTGCACCTGATTAACAAAATAACATTTAACAAGATAATTCAGATTTTAGGCATCAGTAGATTCCTTCTCAATGATCTCAAAGGCCATTTCCAAATGTGCTCCAATTTTATTGTCCGTCCAAACCCATTTTAAGGTAAATAAACCCACTTTTCTATTGAAAAGTTGGGTAAGAGCTGCTATTTTAGGTTATTGTATTCACAATATCTTATCATCTTAGCCAACGCAATTAGAATACACTCCGCACTGTAGCTAGATCAAATTCTGAGTCAGATTTTCAAATTCTTAGTAGACTTTAATTCTCTTAGTTGATACAATAGTATAAAGTTGGGGATAGTGCAGGGTGCTTCCCACAAATAAAGCGAATTGAAATGTCTATGGTGAATGAAAATAGTTTTGTATACAAAAGGCATAAGGCAAAAAGATTTTTAGCTGGCCACCTTGACCGTGATAAACTTCTATAGGATTCCAACAAGTGTACCCTTTACAAATTCCAAGGTGCTGTTGGTCTCAAGGTGATAAGGTGTAGACAAACCCCACATATACGCATTAAGCCTTTGAACTTATATATAATCTGGGACATAAAGTTGAGCCCATTAGCTGTCAAAAGAAACTTTATGCATCCAATCAGATATTACCTTACATAGAATAAACTTAATGGTGGTTGTAGCGCCCAGGTCTTTAACTGATTTGCCTCCACCCATTTAGTGAGGTAATCAATGGTCACGATTATATACCTAAATTGGTCATAATTATTTGCCAAAGGGCCCACAACGTAAATAAAGATGATGTGCCAGGCATAGTTTGGTTTAACCAATTAATAAGAGGTGTCTTTACATCTAGTGTTGTCAGATTGGCATTATTTATAAAAGTTGAGTGTTTCAGAATATCAGAATGCATTTATTCCCAATAATAGTGCTGTTTCAACAGCTCAAGTGTCTTTTTAAAACATCCATGCGCCATTGCCTTGTGGGTCACAATAATAATATCAGTTTGCTTTATTGGTTAAGGTATCCAAAATTGCTGAATGTTAATTATTTTTATAAAAAAGTAAATTAGGTGGGTCAACCTTGGGACAAACATACCACGACACATTTTTTAGCCTGCGCTGGTTTTGAAACTGATACAAAGAAAAAACCCAATCCAGAGTGGAGCAGGAACCACCCTGCTATGCTAAAACTCCTCAAATTTTTTACAAAGATTAACCATTTTTAAAAACAGTGTTTTTTCTTAAATTCTCCAAGGAGCGCTGAACTTTCACCAGATTGTTGTCATATTTTGGGTAGCATTTTATTAAAATAAATCATTGGCAACGTCAGCTGCTAAGGCCGCATTAGCAGGAGAGATAAACCATCACATCTTGATGTGTTACACCAGGGCGATGCTGAATTTTGAAAGCGTAGGATTGTGATTTCAAAGCCCTTGGGACAGCTGCCCTTTTGGCTTCTTCAGATTCTGTAACCAGCAAAGGGATGCATGATTGGTAAACTACTGTGAAATGCACTCTGTGGATGTATAATTAGATTTGTTTACAATTGTAGATACTTCCAGGCACTCCATAATATCTACTGTATAATTTTGTTCATGAACATCTAGCGTTTGGCTGCAGTAAGCCAAAGGATGCTCAATCCCTTCAGAATAAAATTGAGATAACAGAACCCTTATGGCAGTGATAGAAGCGTCCGTCTGGACTATAAATGGTTTATCAAAGTTAGGGTATGTTAATAGCGGCGCTTGGGTGAGGTAATGCCATATTTTATTATAGGCCAGCTGACAGTTCCCTGTTTACTTAGATGGTACACCATTCTTTAGAAGGATAAAATACACTTTTAACTAGATTTCTAAAATTCTCTACAATTTGGTATTAATAGCTTATCATTTCAATTAACACCTAAATTTTTACTTGCTAAATTAATTGTCATTTGTTCATTGGCTTAAATAATTGCCATCTGGGCCGTAGCCAAAGTTTTCAATGATGAACCCCAAATTTTTAAGTTATTCCCAAAAGAAGTTACACTTCTGAGACTTAACCTTCAGATTAGCCCTAGAAAGTGGCGGAAGATATCTTTAAGTGTTTTAGGTATTCATCTAATGTTTAGAAAAAGTTTATATCATAAATAAACTAAAAACACATGAAACTTTTAAATTACCTAGTTTACTATACAGAGCCCGCTGAAAAGTTGTAGGATCATTTAACAGCCCCTGAGGCACCTATTAGGTTGGTAGAGGCCCTTGGACGTAATTATGGTGCTTTTTTCTGCTCTTCTTGAAGAAACTTGATCTGATAATAGCCAGATATTAAATCCATGTCTGAAAAGTATTGTGCGCCACTCAAACGGTCTAGTGCATCAATATGTGGTAAGGAACAGGAGACTTTTTGGGAATATTTTTTGAGCTTCCTATAACACAAGCCAACGATGAAAAACTTATTTCTTGACTTGCCTTATTATTATGATTTATAGTATGCTGAGTCCGTTTAAGATTAAAAAATAGTTATCTCAGACATGGTTTTTTCAATTCAACATGAGTATCTAAAATTTCTGCATTTGTACAGATTCAATGACATTTTTAATCAAATTTAAAATGCTAAAACAAGGTAAAAATCAACTAAAGTGGTAGTACTGATCAAAAGGAAAGTAGCTGTTTCTTCCTCAACTTCTTACTATTTACAGCTGTATGTTTACCACAGTCAACATAACATCCTTTTTAACCTTTGCTACAATTGTTAAGGAAAATGGATAGTTGTGATTTGCTAAATCATATATTTTTAATGATATAACTGTTGTAAGATTTTCAATAAAAATCAAAGAAACATTACATAGCTTGTTAAAAAAAGTAAACTGCTCATACTTTGGAGACAAACTTGGAGATCAGGAGAATTTTGGTCGCCACATGAGGTATGCTATGAAAGTATTGACGATCTTAGAAAATGATAAAAAAATGGAGAAACAAACCTTTTTGTTTTCTGTTCCAGTGGTATAAAGGTACTAATACCTTTCTTCTGCTTGGTATCACTTTCTGAGCAAATTTTTACTATAAGTACGTTAAAATAAAACCACCTTTGCCCCTTGACTAACAGTTCCTCTGATGCCTCAGATCCTCCTCTGGCTGTTCCAATATGGGGAAGTGGTGAAACACCCCCTTTAGCGTTTTCTGTCCTGCTGGAAAACGCGCACAAATAGTATCAACCAGCCCTTCCCAAATCTTTTGGCCAGTTCATTCCGCCCAAGGATCTTGATGTACATTTCACTTGTACCAAAGTGGTGCATCAAAGCCCCTGTTGATCCCTCAGAGAAGCATGCATTTCAGTCTTAGGGTCAAATATGGGAATTTATTCCATAAAATGAATATATATTATCAAATTAGCTTGGTGGTAATAGAACCTGCCAGATTATTAACTTCTGCCCTACAAGGGGTTTTTGACACTGACTTCACCTGTAAATCCAATTTTGCCACTGCAGAAACTGTGCCTCTGGTGTTCCAGAGCTTACCCTCTCCCCACCGCTCATACCCAGCTTCCCATAGACATTACTATGATGGTTTAATTAAATGGGTTGCCTTTCCATCTTCCCTCCCCCAAGGTGCTCCATCAGTAGCTAATGGTTAGTTTTGCTGTCAATGACTCTGACCTCATCCTTCAGTTTGTGGTCACAAATGGGTACACACGTCTTTCAGGACCTTTGGCATTTGTCATGATGCACCCAAATTTTAATAAAATGTCACAATTGATACCCACGTTCCATTTCCCTTCTGCCCCTGACTACCCATTCTGGCCCATGTCAAGGGCAACTGCACGAACTTTCCAGTCTCTTTTGAGTTAGATCAATTAAAATGCATATGCCCATCCTTGGCTGCTTCTTCCAGATCCGAGCCCACCTCCACCAGTGCCCAACAGCTGGCAGTTACATGCGGCATTTTTTGTTTGCAGTAGCATCCCGCCTCCCTCTCCCCCAAAGCTAGTTGCTATTACAATTTCCATAGCAGTCAATAAGGCTCTTCCTTGACCCACACCCACACCTATCTCATCTAATTAGAAAGCAGATTAGACAAATGTGCAACCATGTGCTTCCTCCCATTTGTCAGCCAAACCCCATGCTTTTGCTTAAGTAAAAATCCAGTATAATCAGAATCCAGAGGGCAATATTAGCTGAGGTTTTGAATCAGGCGAATTGATTGAACCAACTGCGTTCATCCATGAATGCTTTTTACAAACAGATTATGACAAAGATTCCCTCGTCAGCATTATAGTTTGAAACAAATTTTGCTATATTACGCTCCAAACATCAGCTCATTGTTAAAGTGGCTGCCTCGTCCAACTGCCACCCTCTATACAAAGCTGTTGCCAAGTCAGTGGCTATACTTGCCACTGGTATTCCACCCTGTTGTCCCAGATAGCCTTACTGTGGCAGGTAAGCAAGACCTTATTAAATTCCATAAAAATGCCCACAAATCAATCCTGAAAGTCATGGCGGTAGCAAAAAAAACCCAAAGCCAAAGATCAACTAACCAACATCGCCACCTTCATAAAGTTACCTGATGCACGCCTCCAGGATGAACAAACTCTGGACATCTACATTACCCCCTTTACGGTGGCGCATGTTAACTGGCCTGGCCCTCCCTGGGAGATGTCAAACCCACAATGCTGATACCTCCACTCCCTTACTTTCCGCTTGGCCCACGCCTTGCTCAACAACAGTGATGATGAGGAAACGCCCCATAGCCTCTCTCCCCTCTTCCATGGTCATCTAAAGGTTTGCAATTGACAGCCTGGTTGGTTTGGTTTCATTAGGTTTCAGTGCCGTTTTAGTTATTTGAGCGTTTAACCCATTTTATTTTATTATATTATTCTATTTGGTAATGTTTCTCCCCCAGTTTCTTAACTTGAATAAATACTGGAGTTATCAAAGAAACATTTTAATGATTGTTACTTTGTAGCGTGAATGTTACTGGCTACAAACAAAATTAAAAAGATATAGTACTTAAACTACCATCTGGCATCTGGCCAATATTTTATGGTCCAGATCTTTCTGTAAATAAACCACCAGATATATTGACAATATTGTCCTGGATGCGATTATTAATTCCCTCTGTGATTCAGATGATCATGTGATATTGAATTTTGATGCCCTTCTAAAAAACTAAAATATAAGTGGTCAATCAAACTGAACTAAATGATTTGGTTATAGATCTGGGACTAATGAAAAAATCAGAAATCCTTGGATCATGACTGAATGAAAAGAACATATTGACATCAGGAACAAGCATCTATGCATATAGGACAAGAGTAATTTGTGTAACACAAATGCATTTCATGTTGATGCTTAAAAAAAGCTTTATCATACTGTAACCAATTTTATTTGTCTTCCCCAATGTATTTTCTGCTATTTATATTTATACATAATTCATATTGTGGTATTACTGTGGGTGATAACCAAAAGCAAAATTCAAGTTTAAATACATTTTAAACACCATAAGAGTCACGAAATACTGTCAATGAAGTTTTTTAAATATTTTTTGCTGGCCTGTGTAATTATGTAACTAATCTTTTTGATATCTAAGTAAGACATGTATGCAAAAGATATACTTTATATTTGTCTTCGAGGATCTTTATGAGGGTAAACATCACTTTAGAAAATAAAAATAGAATCTTGAAATTTGCGTTGCTAGAAAGTTTTTTTTGAAAAATAGTAGGTATAATGGCGGGAAAGCCTGTAAAAATACTCCCTGATTTGACTTAATGATCCAGAAATACCACTCAATAATATTACACTCAGTTGCCAAATCAATAACAACAAGAATCACCCGCTCTCTGGAAGCATCAGCAAAAACAGCCACCTTTGTATATGTGGCCACAACACCAACTGTCATCTCGCCAGATAACATATCAGAACCTACACGCCCACTAGCTCAGTGCGCACTACATCCAAACAACCTGCTGGGCCCCTTCTTACTATGGAGAACATAGCCCTTGAAGTTTTAAAACACATCAGATCAATTAGGCGCATCTCAGCCCTTTTAAGCTCTTCTTACCAGTTGAGTTGGATGTTTCAGCCCCCTACTATTGCTAATTTTGGATTTTTGGATCTCATCATGAGAAGCTTTTATAACGTTCTAATCGTTAAACCATCACCCATAATGTTGGATCAGCTGACCAAACATGTCAAAAATTACTAAATTAACCATCCTAATTTCTGTGGTGAGGAAACTACTAAATTAGAATTTCAGTGCTTTGCACCAGATTTAATCTCATTTGTCCCATTTTGACTCTCAAATGGCACTTCTTTAAGTCGTCACTTACTCATATCAAGATAAAAATGACCATTGTATCAATCAGTTGGAGAGTCTAACAAGTGAAACACACTCAAAAATCAAATCGCTTTTGGAAACATGAATTTTGGGTGTAATGAATTAGTGCCATCCCCCAATTGACTGAAGTTAATTACAATATAAATGGTGCAAATAAGCTGGAGATGCTCAACCAATTGCCCTAGCGCCAGGCAGCACCAGAAAGCACTGAACAGCGCCAGAAAACACGCAACCCCACAATCTTTCCCCCATCACCTAATTAGATTACCTACAATTTTAGTTTAAAGCAAGCATAATTGTATAATACAGCCACTGAGCTTGGCAAAACCCCCTTGCAACAGAACTACCTAAAACGGATCCCCAAGAAATGGCATTAATTGCATAGGTTAGAAGAAATTGGCAGAGCTGGAGCACAAAAAACTCTACTTCACTCAACCCTCTCCCATGCAATTCTCTTTTACTATGGGAAAAATCTTTTTGAATACTAAACATAGAGGATTACTTCTTGTACTTTTTGGCAATTGCAGAGACATTTCCAATTAGAACCACCATCCATGAATTGGTGGAGAAACACTAAATTGATGTGGGATCCATTGAAGCTACCCTTGCTTACCATGCTGTCGTTCTTCAAGTTTTTTAACGTAAATCTTTAAATTTATCCCACAAACGTTCTAACCTGGAGAAAATATCATGAGTTACGTTTTTCAATTTCCAAGCGACTATAAATCCTAAATCACTTACCTAGAATTCCATCATGGTATAATAAAACTTTTCTTTCTCGTTGCAAACACTTTTGCAACCCATTCAATTCAAGACTAAATCTAGTTTGATAATCTCATAGAGGGGATTAGTCTGCGCCCATGTCTGGGAGCAGTTGGGCAAGCAAGGCAAGAGGAGCAGGCGGAAGGCCTGCAGCCTCTAACGTTTAAAAATGCCCCAGAGAATCTGGCGGAATAGAAAAAAATCTAAAAAAACCGGCGGTCACAATTTCCCCAGATATACTCGCATGGCAAGCATGATGCAACCAGTACATCAATACGCCACATCCAGCCACTTTCGTCGGTGGAATTCAGAGTCCGTGTGTATCTGGACATCCAAAAAATGGCCCTATGGGAAAAATTTTGTGAAGATGTACACAAAATTTTCCCGACCACGGTGTACGTTGCACCTCACTCCATGTCGCGCGCGGTTGGCTGGACCTAGGTTTTGAAAGCAAAATAGCAGCAGACAAGGCTGCAGCGGTGCGCGTAGTGGTCAACCTCCCTGAAGGGCAACGGGTCGTCAAAACTAAACGCACCAGATGGACAAAATCAAACCAAATTTTCCTCACGTTTGACTTTTGCCTACTACGGTAAAACGTGACATTTTGGAGCAACACCTGAAAGATGGTCTCACCATATATGGCGAAATACAATCTTTTGAAATGCAACATTTCATGCTGATGCTACACCTGTGCACCGGCAAAGCCATCGCAGTTCTGACACCAACTGAGGAGATCACAAAGGACCTAACCCAGATCCCACACTCCACCTTTATTGATATCGCAGGGCACACCACCCACCCATTCCAGGTAACCATGGACAGCGCGCCCCCCATTTGCACCCACTGTGATGCGTTCAGCCATAAGGCACATGCGTGCCCCATTAAAGAGGGCGTTACATTCTAAGAGCACCCCTCGGCGGCCATGGCCAGCGGAGAGGCGCACTATGAACCAACTGCAAGCACCAAAGAGGCTTTCCTGTGGGGAGCACAAGGCTGCTACCTATTGGTAAAGCCCATCTCCCCGCAGGAGCAGAAGAAGGCCAAGCAGGCCTGTAGGACTGCAGCCAAGGAAGCGGCTAAGGTCACCACCACCATCCCACACTCACAACGCCAGGAGGACATGGAGACCTTCGCGGTGGAAGCAACTCGGGAATCCATCACCTAATCAGATTGGGAGGCCCAAGCCAAACGGGCCACTCAATCCAAGGATCCAATGGGAGATTCGATCTCACCCAATCGCTGCACCCAAGCCCCAGTTAAAACTGACTTGGGACCTATCCCAACCAAAAAAATTTTTTGCCCCACTCGACGGTGCACCAAACTTATCCGCACCGCAAAAAATTTGTCCGACATCGGGAAAACAAAAAGCGAAGGCCAAAGCCAACATGACTCTTTCCACAAAAATTAACAAAAACCCCGATAGTGTTGCTGCTAATACCTGCGCTGCTGTGAAAGCCCGTGGGGACCTGGAAGAGGCTGGTGGGCCAGGGGCCCACCCCCTCACACCTAAAGTGCGATGGGGGAAACCTTCACTCTAGGGATGCTGAATATCACCAGACTCAAGGCCTCCCCATCCTGGGCTAGGAAACTGAGTTTTTTACAGAAATAATTTACCCGTGGATATCCTGGCCATCCAGGAAACCCACTGTCCACAAGGTTCCAAGGATGCTTGGAAAACAATGCTCCTACCATCCCTATCCTTTTGGTCGAAGCACTGTGGGGTGCTAATTTGGAAAAACAATTTTTTCAAATTTACATCTTCAGAAACATTCCTAAATGACCGAGTGCTCGTTGTCACCTTCTCATGGGCTGATGTTGCACACACAATTGTCAACATTTACACCCCAAATGGTGCACAAGAGCGTCAATTTTTCTTGTCAGTCAAATCCCTCCCACTACCCCCTGATTCTTTCCTAGTTGGTGACATGAACTGTTGGCTAACCTCACCAATGGACCGGTGGCCACCCTCACCCCACGCCCCACAGGGTCACGTAGAACTACGCATTCTAAAAGCCACCCTTG
Organism: Massospora cicadina; assembly: GCA_022478985.1. Taxonomy (NCBI): domain Eukaryota; kingdom Fungi; phylum Entomophthoromycota; class Entomophthoromycetes; order Entomophthorales; family Entomophthoraceae; genus Massospora; species Massospora cicadina. The sequence continues at coordinate 138,518 of JAKSZP010006729.1, forward strand.
GGTTAATGGATGCGCTGCCATGACATGCCCCACTGCTCAAAAACATGATGCGTCCCCACATCCACAACGGCCAATTAAGGTCCATGACCCGCATAGACCTTATTCTAGCGCTGGCGAAATTCCAACCCCACATCTCCCACTTCAAAACAACAAAAATGGAATTCTCCGATTACTGACTGGTCTCGATAACATACCACTTACGTGTCACAGTTGCAAAGGCCCCACATTGGTGCAAAATCTGCCCCCCAGAGCTAGTGTCACCAGGATTTTCCACGTGGGTGGAAGAGGCGACTTTGGCAAAATTGTTTGTTGCACCGTTTTGTGCAGACCCCATTTCCACATGGGCAACTTTTAAAAAAAGACACCATCCGCCACTATCGCCATCTCTCATCCAGACGCTCACGAGCCACATTGGCAGTTATATTGCGCGCGCTGGCAGAATTGGCCCACTTGGAGTCCAACATTCCAGCCTCAGGATATAGCCCTGCATGGGGCCAGAAGTGGGCGGAGGCAGCAGCCCACCTCAACGCACTTGAAAGGCAACACAAAAATCGGGTTTGTGTCCAATACAGGGCCACACGCATCACTAAAGGCGACAAGTGCACCGCATACTTCTTCAAAAAATTTTTTGCACCACGCCAGAGCATGGCCTGCACACAGGTGCGAAGATCGGATAATTCTATCATGGACACACCGGCCAAAGTGGCAATCAAAATGCAAAGATATTAGTCCGAGTTATACCGAGCTGAACCAATTCAGCTGGCCAAAATGGCGGAATTTTTTGACAGAGCTCATATCCGCACCATTTTCTGATACCCAGAAATAATGAATTTAATTACTCTGAATGAATTATGGACTACCATTTGCGGTGCACCAAACCAAAATGCCCAGGCCCAGATGGCATTCCATATGAGTTCTACAAAATATCTTAAATACATATCCCATTGCTGCTAGCCTCACTCAACCAAAGCCTGTTGGAAATGCGCCTCCTACCAGGAGGACATGAGGCTTTTACAGTCACACTCTTCAAGAAAGGGGATAGGCTAGACTTAGCCAACTGGCGCCCCATTTCTCTAACAAACACAGACACCAAAATTTTAACAAAAATCATGGCTAACCGTTTAGGGACTGTAGCATCTGCCACCATCTCTCCAGAACAATTCGGTTTCATCCCCAGAAGGTCAATTTGGGATAATGTGCACTCTGTGGCTAATGTGTGTCAGTCCACAGCCTCTGGGGCACTTGTATTCTTGGACCAACAAAAGGCCTATGATAGAGTAAACTGGGAATACCTTAGGGCCTGCCTCCAACAATTCCACCTACCTCCCCGCTTCATTAACTGGGTGATGCTGCTCACGGAATCTGCAACAATGGCTGTGCGCGGCCCAGGATTCCTAACGGATGTAGTCCATCCTCAAAGGGGCCTGCGACAAGGGGACCCCCTGAGCCCACTCCTATACAACTTCAGCCTTGACCCACTACTGCGAAATGTGAATGCCCAACTCACTGGGGTCCATGTGCCAGGCCAAACCCCAGTCAAGATGATGGCATTTGCAGATGATTGCGTGGTGGGGGTGTCTAATAATAAAGATGCACGCGCGCTTGAAGCCCTCATCCAGGAATATTCCCGGGTGAGCAACGCGGCACTAAACGCCTCCAAAACCAAAATCATCCTCCCTGGTCGGTTTCAGAACTGCTGGGCCCCAGCAAGTAGTTCCCAACCCAGCCCAGCTGCTCGCCCAAGTCCACGCCTTACTAACTCAAAACACACCGCTCCACTGGTGCTCCCCTTTGTGCCGCGACCTACCATAGGACCGGTACGCCATCTGGGCGTGTGGTTGGAGGCAGGAGGATACGCGTCAGCAGTAATGGAGGGCCATATTTTGGACAACGTGACGAAGCGAATCGCCTCTCTCAGAGCCCACCCTACTACCCTCACTGGCAGGGTTGTTCTTGCCAACTCTATGCTCCTATCCAAAGTCTGGTTTGGAGCCCACGCCATCCCCTTCTCACCAAGCTTCTTCAAATCCCTGTATGCTTTGCTACAAGGTTGGCTTTGGTCAGGCCGCCCTCCACCAGTACGGCTAGAGGTCATGTTTGGCCCTCATCATCATGGTGGCATGGGCCTGCTTGACTTCAAAGCCCATGCCGCCAAGATCCTAGGCACCTGGATTGCGGCCGTCACTGCTCCTACACTCCCATCCCAACACTGGTCCCGCGCGGCCCGCTCCGACTTCTCCTAAGCCTTGGGCCTCAACAATCCATCAAACCCCCACTCCCTGATGAAATACCTCGCATCACACACATCGGCCACAGGTCCTCATGGGACAAAAACCCACTACAAACGAATCCTACTCTCCATGCGGAGCGCAGAGTGGAGAATTCGTATTAGCGGACATACAACCCAAAGAGGCTGCCCCTCTCCTCAGTTCACACAAGAGGTACAGGGGCTACCCATCCATGATGGCGTGATCCCCACCTGACCCCAAGTCCTATCCAGGGTGGACTACCTGGACATGATGGACATCCCTTATTCCACTGAGACCCAAAAGACTATCTGGAAATACGCACACCATCCTCTGTTGCAGCCTCAAGTCCGTTCCCATGTGTGGCGCTGCCTGAGGCGAGTGTATCGTACAGCTGAGCGCTCTAATGCTTTACACTCATCCTGTGTCGTGTGTGGCCAGTATGGAACGCTGTTTCACCGCCTGGAGAAGTGCCCCACCTCTAAAGTAATATGGCGCGAAGTCCAACGTCTGCTAGGCCAGAATCAAACACATCCCTTCAGTCTGTCAAGAGATATGTTTGCTTCATCAATGGCCTCCCCCTCCCACCCTCCCTTCGTGCTCTGGTGGTTGCAATCGCCATGTGGACTATCCACACGATTGTCTTGGATGCCATCGCCGGATCCATCCCCACCCTCCCTGAAGCTGTCCACAGATTCCGGTCTCATTTGGTGGATCACTTTCAAGCGTGGATGTTTGGATATCTCCCACCACGTCGCCGGCAGCTGGTCTCCTCCTGGTTCCCAGTCTGGTTCATCAAATCAGACCCCTTCCTCCACACGTGCTCAATAGTGGCTACGCCCCCTACACACGTTCCCTCCCCTTCCCATAAGTGGCGTTCCCGCTGGCAACAAGAGATAGCATCGCTTCTCTGGGGTGCCTCACCTGGTACTGAGTTTTGTCTCGTCTTAGTCATATTTGGAAGAGTCCGTCCCATGGTCGGCCTTCCCCGCAATAAATTTAAAATTTAAAATCATGGTATAATAAATTTGGGTCTGTACTCTCAATAGAATTTAGTGTCCCCTCCCATTATGTTCCCACATAAAGAACCCACCAGTAAAGGGCCTCAGTTAAACCCTCTCCACTGTGGACCACAATATAGAGGTAATATCTCATGTGGCAGTTTTTTGAACATGCCCAGAGATTTTCTTTGTTGACCCTGACCAAGTGCTACCCGTTGTTCATGGTGTAACGCCCTTGGATATCTGTATAATGAACGCACATATCAAAACAAGCTCTCTCAGCCACCACCTAGAGTCCTAAACCAGGACAAAAACGTTCCTTAATTTCTGTAAAAACAATTACACTACCACAAAATAGGTTCCAGTTCAGGATCTTAACCCTAAACCCCTTCATTGTGCAGTTATAGCTGGAGTTCGAACATTGAGTTCACACATTATTGGGACCAAAGCCCCTCTCCCAGTGAGCACATCTTCCATTCTTCTGGAGTCAACATACTCTCTAGTCAAGCGTAAGTCATCCCCCATAAGGCGGCCATCATCAGCCATTCCCAATCAACACTTCAACGCACCCTCACCAGAACCCACTAGCACTCTCCCGCACCTAACAGGATCTCTTAATGAATCTCATCCCACCTACAATGTCTGTCGATATATAAACAACCTAGACGCAACATAAAGAGTCTACTCCCTATACACTCCACATCTTAAAAAGCTCCTTTGCAGGGTTAGAGGGTGAGATTATGGACTCAGACTAGTCCAATAGAGATACTACTGAGGTAACCATTTAGCAACCTCAGGAACCTCACCTGCAACGTTGCAGGGACTGCATTCTTTACTATTTCTCAGAATCCTCTTTCCTTCTCCCTGCAGACACCTTTCAACCACCCTGGCGCTCCACTCAGCTCTCTGAAAAGGATAGTTTAGCTAAGGGACTCAAAGCTATCCGCCTTTCAGCTGCAGGTTTAAGTGCATACAACCACCAAGCTGTGGAGGTGTGTAGCTAGAGTCTTTACGTAAATACATTGACCCTACAATCCATAAACTCAAATGGGTTGCAGTAGTTTAAGCGGAGAACCCGCCTCCTCTGCAACTTCAAGTCAGACGGATTGACATTGCTGCTGTCAAGGAGCCTTACCAAAACTTAATAAACATTATGTATGGTATGATCAGTTTAAGGGCAACTACTTCTGGACAGAACATGCCACCTTAAAATCCTGATTCCCCAGATCATGCCAATGACTTCTTGCAACAACTAGGTGGCTTTCTTACAATGGCCAAGATCACAATTCCAACTTCTTTTTCTTAGTTGCCAGTACCTGGCTTAAGCAGTGGATGACCAGAACCGGCTTATAAAGATCTAATCCACTTGAATCTCCCGAAGAATACAACCTAATGGGATATTTTAACGCTGCTATAAGCCTCATTCATGATTTTACCCCCTGCAACAAAAAGAATGCTCTGGATCTAGTAGACACCAGGACACCTTTCACACTAGTAACTAAACAGACTCTCTGCCATCCTCTGCATCTAACACTGAATATAAGATCAGAATCCAAGATAATGGAAGGAATTTGAGCCAACATTGCACATTGCCTAGGTACTAACAGTCCCCCTTCTAGTTAGCTGAATCTCATCTCAAATGGCCCATGACACTCATCTAAGGGATCAAAGATTACTCACTGTTTTCCTTAGCATTACTCTCAGATTATTGCGCAGGTTCTGATAAGGGTTTCACAAGCTCTTTAAACAACCATATTTCCAAGGAGAAGTTGTCTACAGCAATATGTGACAACCTTTTCTCCCTGCAACCCCACCTGAGCAACCTCACCGTGAGGTGGGCAGCGACCAAGGCAGGAATTAACCAGAAATCTTGTATCCGTGCCAAAGCTCATGTCAGGATTTCTATCAGAACTAGAGATTTAGATGAGTTTGGCAACAGGATTTGAACCTAAACTGGAGATTTAAATGAGTTGGATGACAGGATTTGAGCTTAAACCATCTGGAAAGCTGAAACAATTATTTAGATAATACACAAAGAAATTCTAGCCCTAAATCGGGGTTCTAACCCAATATATGAGGCGAATGAATTTTAACTAGGAAACGTGAAATAGATCTTGGCTTAGTATGCACAAAGAGTGAATGAGACACTAGCCTAATTTCACTTATAATGTTCAATCTAAGCTAATAAAGAGAATTTCCTTTTTCTTTTTTAAATTTTAAGTTAAATTTAGCTGATAATTTTTAAGTATTACCTTTCCAGACAATACACCTGGAATAAAGACTTCTTGTCCAAGTGAAGCAAAAAAGGTAAAATCCAACACCCCAGAGCTTTTGATTAACCAGCTTAAAATTAAAAGGGACAAGAGGTCAAAACCCTTGATACTAACAAAACTTGTGCTCCCTGCTAGGTACACTCTGAGTTCACGGTGTAAAAATATATAATAAAAAATAAAATAAACAATAGACAATACCCCATTGGCGTTAGGCACTTCTCTGGATCAAAAACGCCTTAAATTTTTGTGGCATAATTATCCGCTGTGATATGTGGGATGGAACAATGAATTCTTATTTAGCAACATCAACTTGAACTTTATGATGCAACTACTGATCTAAAAAACTAAATATAGCAGTTAACCCAAATTGTTGCTACCAAATCAGCCCTTTGTGCCACCCATGAGTGGGTAGATTCAATAATTGAAGATATCCACAACTTACAAATTCAGATGGACGCTTCCCATTATCATGTATCTCCCAGCAATAGCAGTTCCTCTTTGGGTGAAACTTCATCCATGGTGTCCATTCACATCATTAGGCCATTAACCCCCCAGTGGCACGTTCAAGCCATCGTTCAAAGAGAAGTATGTCCCAAGTGAAGTAAGTCTCCTCTTACCTGTTTTGTTATGAAAATGCCATGGAGGAATCTAACAACACCCAACGGCTCAGACACATAACCAATTGTCTTGGTAGTGTAGCTCAAGATATTATGGTCCCCCACCTAATGCATAGCAAGACTTGGGATGATGCCAAGGCTGCTTTGTTTCAGTAATTTGGGGGTAATTTAACTTTATCCAACTTAAAGTAATCTTCTATAGGCATAAGTCTTAACCAGGGAAACTGTCACTGAGAATGCTCACTGTTTTTACCTTGAGGCTCAAATGTTGGTTGCCAAAAAGCATCCTACTTTAGGTGGTGCTATCACTGCTTCGTTTTTGGAATTTAAAGTTATGCATAACATTCTACTATATCTTAAAGCGCTGAAGTCTAACTGGACGTCTCTCATCCATATTAAAGAAGACATTTTGGAGATTCCGGCCAATCTAATCAAACCCAAAGGCCCCTCACTTTAATAATACAAAGCCTCAGCCCAAGTTTTAGAAGTTACACCCCTAAGTAGCCTGCCACTGAATTATCCTGCACTTTTTACAAGGGAAACAACCATACAGTAAACATTTGTTGTTTTTTTCTACATAGGCCAGCAAAAGTCCAGTCAATATAGGGCAGGGGCTCCCTATGCTGACGACAATCAAGTGCTAAACTTTATTGTATTAGCTCTAATCTAAACCCAGCACCTCAGGATGCTTTGTGCTTGTGGCTCCTGGAGATGTTGACATACCCCTTTCTATCTAAGGGAATAAAGATCGTCAGCTTTCCTATATTTATGTTGGTCAGTTACCAAATCACCTCATGGAGGTCAGTTCCTTTTAGTAGATCAAATGCGCTGGCAGATATAACCTTTAAAGGCGTTGAACAGCCACAAGCTTGGCTGCGGCAAAAAAGCTCCTCTTGCTTCACTAAAAACCCCTATAAAATTTTATTAGCTGTAAATTCTCCATTTGGCTCTTCAGTGGTTTGAGAAGAGGTAGTCGTTCATAAGGTTTAAATCTTGTAAATAATTGACACTGGTTCCCCAGTTAACGTTATTTCCTCTTGTCATATACAAAAGTTAAAAAACGGCTCCAGACTTGATTTACAATGCAGAATATGGGACAGCTGGTGATTGGACAACTAAAACGATTGGGGCATATTCCGCCTTACCTCTCCAATTTGGAAAGCTTTTAATTACTGTCTTACATTGCATAAGAAAACAATAGTTAAAAAGTTGCTTACAGAAGTTACCTGATGCGGGAGTTCAACTACATCATCAACCATAAAGAAAAGTACCTTTCACTATTAGTTTATTGGATCCTGTTGATATTATACTTCCAATCAAGAGTAAAGGAGCCCTGAAAAAGCAAACCTGCCTCCTCGAATAGCTGTCCTCCATTTGCAAAATGTATCTCAAGTCTTAGAAGAAAAGACTTAGTTACCTCATGAGGCTGTGGACATCAAAGTTGGGATCCCTCTATATGCAACCCATCCTATTACAATACCCTCTTGCTCACAAGTGATTCTATTTGGGGATTAAGATTTTTTCATCCCTCTTAATCAACTTTTGGAGCTAAGTGGACACCTAAACCCTTCAATCAAAGAAGCAGTGACCTGCTCAGGAATTTTGTATCCTGCTTATGGAATGTATATCTCTATCTTATTAGGTAATCTAACGAATTAAACCCTAAAGTCCCTTGTGATGCCCTTATTACTTATGTAAAATTATGTCTCATAAAGAATATTGCCAATCTGAGTCGTTTTTGCTCTTTACAAGATCTGGGATTTGAACCCTTGCTCACCATAGCTCTGGTCAAAAGTAGGATTGGGTATAATCTCACACCTAACAAACTTTAAAAAGTCTAAAACCTCCTTAAGGAGTATGAAGATATTTTCTTTTTGGGACCTAGTGACTATGGGAAAATATCTTGGGTAATTCACCAAATTGAGACTTAGGCTCATCCTCCCCATTCAAATCCCGGCAATAACGCAAATTCAAAGTAGAGGAAGCTCAAATGACCCTAGATCTACAGCAACTGTTCTAAGCCAGGTTACTCAAGCCATCTAAGAGCCCTTGGGCTTCCCCACTCTTAATAATTTAAAAAAGATGGTGCTACCGTGTTGTAATGGATTATCGCCATCTCAAATTTTTTTTATGAGAAAGGATAGCTATCCATTGCCACGTATAGATGATTCCTTATGCTTGATGTTGGGTTCCCACTATTTTTTGCTATAGACTTATCAGTGGGTACTGGGAAGTCAATTTATCGCCTGAGGATCAAGAAAAATATGCCTTCATCTCATGCAAAGGATTGTAGGAGCCCACACAACGCCACAGAAGTTATGTAACGCCCTTGCTAACATTCAAAGAGCCATGGACGAAATTTTGGTTCTTTAAAACGGTCTTTTGTGTTAGTTTATCTTACAATATTACTATTTTTTCAAGAAATTTTACTAAATACAAAGATCACTCAGGTAAGCTTTCCAGTGGTAACGGCAAGCTTCACTAAAACTAAAGCCGTCAAAATGCTCCTTCTTCTAATGAAATGGATTTTCTAGGTCATAAGGTAAGTAAAACTGGAATATCCCTAATGGACAACAAAGGTCCTGGCCATTTCCAAAGTGTCCCCTCTTAAATCCCTACAAGAGGTACAAGACTTACTAGGGATGTTGGGATATTATCGCCAGTTTATTCCCCACTTTGCCAAAACCTCTGGGCCTCTAATATTTAATGAAGAAAGGTTATCCTACCAGAGGAAAGAAGAACAACAGCAGGCCTTTGACCTGCTACGTGTCTCTCTCTCTACTCTCAGTACTAACATCCTAATTTTAACAAACCTTTTCTCATCTCTACCTATGCTAGTGATATAGCCATCAGAGCCATACTATCGCATCATGATGAAACCCTAGTATATCATATTTCCTAATATAGCAAAGCTCTAACAAAGCCAAACACAACTATAGTGTTATGTAATGCAAGTACTTGTTTGTACTACTGGCTATTAAGAATTTACAATCTTATTTATATGGGAAACATTTCACCATAATCACTGATCATGCTTCCTTGTGATGGCTACAGCAAATGAAGGACCCTGAAGGGAGGTTAGCCCAATGTGTGTTAAAACTTTAAAACTACAACTTTTCCATTATTCATTAACCTGGGCTGATGCACCAAAATGCAGATTACCTATCTCAGCTTCCAATATTGACTTTAACCAACCCTGAAGAGGAATGTCTCTGTGACCTCCTAACTCAATTGCAATTATGGAAAGATGAAACACCCAACACTTCAAAAGGAATTATCAAAAAGACTAGCGAATCTTCAAGTCCAAAACGGCCAATTATACAAATTCATGCTCCAAAAATGGTTACCCTATGTATGACCTTCAGCTCAAACTGATGACATATTGGATGATATCAGCAAGTTAGCCATGGGGAATTCGGAAAAACCTACTAGTAGCTCAAGAATCATTGCTACTGGTAAGAAATGCTTGTTTCAATATAGGATCTATTAAAGTCCTGCCTGATATGTAAAAGTCAAGATAGACCTAATCCCCAATCTCAAAAACCAGTGGTTCCCCCTTACAGACCCTTCCATACTATTAGCATTGATGTTGTAGGACCTCTTCCTCAAGCCTAATGGTCATCAGTTCCTCCTTCTAGCCGTGGATCATTTATCCAAGTGGATTATGATGTATCACTACTATCCACTTCAGCAAAAACTACCGCCACATTCTTATATAATCAGATTTCACCCAGCTTGGGTGCCCTAGAATAATTCTCTCCATTAATAATCAAAACTTCAGATCATTAATGATTAATGCATTACCCATACCAACAACACGCACCCAGCTCCCCACTGATATGACCATGGTAGTCCAATTTGCAGGGTTGCCCACTCATCTCCCCCGCAGTACTCCATTGGGAGTTAATGGAAGGGTTGGCCGCATACGGCTCTGACCACATCCTTCAGTTTGTGGTCCCCAATGGGGCCTATCACCTAGCTGGGCCTTGGCATCTGCCACAATCAGCCCAAAAAAATTTGAAAATTGCTTTGTCACTTCCACCCCGCACCATCATACCCTCTGCCCCTGACCACCCATTCTGGGCCCATGTAGAGGGCGGGAGGACAATTTATCCTTCCTGCTTTGAGTTAGATCACTCAAAGCGTAAATGTCCCTCCCCTTGCAGCTTCCTCTGACCCAGCGCAGTCGTCGCATGGCCCTCACTTAGACCCACACCCCACTACTTTTCTGGCATGGGGTAAAATCCTACCCCCTCCCCCAAAGCCTGCTGCCGCCTCGGTGCCTGGTGCATCCAACCAGCCCCTTCCTCAGGCCAGTGCCACTTGCACCTCGCCCAGTGCCACTTGCAAATCATCCAATCAGGAAACGGCTTGGACTAATGTGGGTTCCCCCGTTATCCTGCAATCACTAGCCTCACCTTTTTAATTTGCAGACCCCAATTTTGAGTTTGACTTGAACCCATAGTCCTCATTGGTTGAAACTGATGAGATGGGTAATTTTATCGAGGCCTCACAGCCCACATATGACAAATTTATCCAGGTACGGAATCCCAAATCAGTTGCTCAATGGTATTACGCCCCCCAACCAGATGCTGTGGGGTTCCACTCAGACCATCAGCTCGCTGTCATGGCAGCCACCCACCCTGAAGTAACCACTATCCGGAACTGGCTGAGTCATCAGTAGTGGCGCTAGTCACAGAACTCCCGCCTCCCATCCTCAGGCCATTCACATCCATATCACACAAACAGACCATTATGTTTACCTACAGGTGTGCTAAGTAAGCCATTTATAGTTGTTTTCACACTCGTTGGCCAACCTTAGAGTCACCTGCGCCTCCGTAGCTTCACTGTCCCAGCTCCCTGCCCTCCACATTAAGGCGGAGGCCACCATTTCCAAATACATTGGCGACTTACTGTCCTACAATAATTTCCTCAAACAATCGCTTGTTTGTCAACCTCGCTCCCCATGTCATTGATCACCCCACCCCTTTGCTCTCCTCATTGGCCTGTGCTCTTGCCGATGAGGAGCATGGGACTGAGGATGAGCCCCGCGATCCCCCCTCCCCTTCCGCCATGGTAGGTTGAGCGCCTCAACACTGTCCCACCTGGTAGGTTGGTGTCTTGATTGTTATGTTTCGCCCATTCTTTGAGCAGTCATTTTCTTTTGGTTTGAGTGATTAGTTCAAACAGTATTTTGCTTTCTGAGCTTTTGTAATTTCCGTCCCCTGGTTGGCATGCCTCATAATAAATTAAAAATTAATGATTAATGAATTAACCAAACTGATGGGTTTAACCCAGATATTTATCACTCCTTACCATCCTGCAACCAATAGAATGATAGAGTGGACAAACGGTACCTTAATGGACACCCTCTAATAAATGGCCACAAAGGACCCTCTTCACTGGCCTCAATAATTGCCTAGTGCAATTCTGGCATACAGAATAAGCTATTACCAAACAATTAAGATTTCACCTTTCCAGTCTTTGTATGGAAGTAGTCCCAGTTGCCTTCTAAAGTGCAGGCCATGTTGAATCAAGCTTTACCTGAAGCCCCAGAAGTTACTATGCAAAGCATCTTCAATGAAATAATCTGACTTCAGGATCTAGCTTCTGAGAAATTATTTACTACCACTAGTAGAGATACAAGTCTGTTCAATAACAAAGATGAACCTCTACACACCTTCCAACTTGGCGACCTAGTCCTTTTCTACCACCATCAGCTGGGAGGGTCATGATAACAAATCGGGCCCCAACTGGTCAGGGCCCTACAAAATCATTTCTATGCGAGGCAACAAACATCTAATCGTAGAGGTTGTTCAGGGTACTGTGGTAAATCACGTACACAGTCATTTTCTCTGTCTGTTCTCCCCTATGCCAAGATCTAGAGGAGGGTTTTTTCAGGATTCCTACCCAAATTAGAGATTTGGATGAGTTGAGCAATGGGATTAGAAACTGAATTGCATATTTAGATGATTTGGACAAAAGATTTAACCCAAACCATCTAATGATAGAACCATTATTGGGGATAATCCACAACGAAATTACAGCCCTAAAATCGGAGTTCAAACCCAATATATGAGGCGAATGAATCCTAAATAGAAAACTTGACTCAGATCTTTGCTTAGTATGCATGAAGATTGAATGAGACAATAGCCTGATTTCCCTTAATTGAGCAGTCTATTCTAATAATAAGAATTATCTTCATTTTACAAATTTTAAGTTAAAATATAGCCACTATATTTTAGGAATTAACTTTTTTGACATTACATCTGGAATAAAGACTTCTTGTCTAATAGAAGCAAAAAAGTAAAATCAAAACCCCAGAGATTTGGGTCACCTGGCTTTAAATTAAAAGAGACAAGAGGTCAAAACCCTTGATTCTGACAGCCCAAATGACTGCATATCACACCAGAGTCAAAAAAGCTGATTTGTATAATTAGGCATTTGGAACGGAGCTGCTAGGTTTCTCCCTCACATAGCTGGCTAAATGAAAGGGTGGCCGATCAGGAAGCTCTTTAGTCAGAATTTGCATTGTAAGAAGAGCGGGAAGCCAGCTTCACATCCTCCCACTATTATGCCCAGTGGGAACGCCCTCCCCAATTTATTAAGTAAGCAAAAGGCCAGATCTAAAGCTCAGAAAATTACATCACTAGAGATTGGCACCACCATTTCACAGGATAAAGAAGCCATCATGCAGGAACTGCACCGCTCCTAAACCAACCTATTCCATGCTGATTAGGTTGACCCGTCAGATATTCAAGACTTTTTATGGCTCACTCCAGCGCCTCCCACTGACCCATGTGCAGATGAAGCTCTTCTAGCCCCTATTACTTGTCAGGAGTGTATAAATTGTCTTTAAATCTCTGAAGCTTAAAAACCCTGGTCCTGACACAATATCTTTTAATTTAAGCCTTTTCAGAACCTGCGGTGACAGCCAAATTTCTCTGACTTTTTCACCTCACTTTGGACAAGGTGTGGTCTTCTTGATTTTAAAGGTCAAATCACGACCCTTTTTTATCAAAACAAACGGTGAAAACTTGGCCAACTGGCGACCTATAGCCTTATGTAACGCGGACTTCAAGTTGTTCACAAAGCTTCTGGCTAATCATTATACAGCATAGGTGTCGCCCCATTTGAACTTGTCTTAACATAGTTTTATTCTGTGGAGGTCACTATGGGATAAATATAGTGACCTCCATACGACTTTGACTACTAGCTCACGCAGGGCCAATGGCTTTGTGGCTCTTCTGGATATGGAGAAGGCTTTTTGATGGGCTGCCTGGAAATACATAGATGTCTCATTAGCCTATTTCCACCTTTCCTATATAACAAGACGTGGATCTACTCGCTCAATGACTAATTCCATACCAGAATCTTTTCACCAACAGGATTAACAGCTGCAATACTTGTTGGGAGGATTACTACCAAGGTGAGCCTCTGTTGGGATTTTTGCCCAACTTTCCAGCTTCCTAGATTACCTGTTTAATTGCTAGGTGATATGTCCCGCTAGCGAGTGAATTGGATATCAGTTGACCCCAATTTTGGGTTAATAATGTTTGGGGATTTTAGGTAATTTTCCAGGTTCAAATCTGTCAGGGATTGATTTAGTGAATGCTTAAGATCTCGTTGGAAGAGTTGCCAACAAAATGAGGGGCATCTGATAGCTGATCAAAGATTAAATATCATGCGTACCAATTGGGATTGGTCAGGTTTCATCACCAACCAATTGGGAAATTAAGTAGAAGTTGTGAGGCGAGTGATGCCACCTGCAACTAGCAAATTGATCCGTTGGTTCAAGACCTGCCATATTGGGTAAAGAGCCCATTACCTAATGAGGCCATTAACCAAATATGGTTAGTTTGTTGTGATTAAAAGAAAACGTTAGAGAAACGTTTTCTGGCTCTTTCCATTTCAGGTCTTGATGATGTCTGATGGAGGAATCCTAACCAGATGGAGAAGACCATCTCTGGTGAGACGTCAAAAGGAAGTTCAATGACAATGGCTGCCGTTTCATGGCTGAGGCGCCAACTGAGGAGTTGGGCGCTAAATTCCCTCTATAAATTCTCTATCAACTCACATTAATAAAAAAAGATTCATCCTATTGAAAGAAGAAGTTCTTCCATTTGGGACATAAGTTTTATTCATCTTCATTAAATTATTGTTATTGTATACAATAATCGTGGACACTTTTATCATATAAAGAGTAAGAATTGAGGATCCTTAGAAAAGTTAAGCTGAACTCAGATGGGAATTTCCTCAGACTTAGAATGATGAAAAGAAAGGCATGAAACCTCTGAATCTGAGTGTATCTCATTAGACGTATCATGAAAAAAGTACCTATAGTTGGCATCACCTTTATTATGGATTATCACAGGTTTAGAGTTGGACAGATCAGGTTTATTTATTCAACTACAAATAATCGGCATACTATTATAAATTTAAATTTTAAATTTATTGCGGGGAAGGCCGACCATGGGAAAACACTTCCAAACATGACTCAGGACAGATAAACTTAGTACCAGGGGAGGCACCCCAGAGAAGCAATGCTATCTCTTGTTGCCAGCGGGAACGCCACTTATGGAGGGAACATGTGAAGGGGCCGTAGCCACTATTGAGCACGTGTGGAGGAAGGGTTCTGATTAGATGAACTAGACTGGGAACCAGGAGGAGACCAGCTGTCAGCGATGCGATGGGAGGTATCCAAACATCCACGCTTGAAAGTGGTCCACCAAATGAGACCGGAATCTGTGGACAGCTTCAGGGAGGGTGGAGGTGGAGCCTGCGATGGCATCTAAGAAAATCGTGTGGATGGTCCACATGGAGATTGCAACCACCAGAGAACGGAGTGAGGGTGGAAGGGAGGAGGCCATTGATAGAGCAAACATATCTCTCGACAGACTGAAGGGATGCGTTTGATCCTGGTCCAGCAGACGTTGAACTTTGCGCCATATCACTTTAGAGGTAGGACACTTCTACATGCGGTAGAACAGCGTTCCATACTGGCCACACATGATGCAGGATGAGTGTAAAGCGTTAGAGCGCTCAGCTGTATGGTACACCCACCTCAGGCAGCACCACACATGGGAACGGATTTGAGGCTGCAACAGAGGATGGTGTACAGATTTCCAGATAGTTTTTTGGGTCTCAATGGAATAAGGGATGTCCATCATGTTCAGGTAGTCCACCCTGGATAGGACATGGGGCCAAATGGGGATCACGCCATCATGGATGGGTAGCCCCTGTACTCTTGTGTGAACTGAGGAGAGGGGGCAGCCTCTTTGGGTTGTATGTCCGCTAATACGAATTCTCCACTCTGCGCTCCGCATGGAGAGTAGATCGTTTGTAGTAGGTTTGTCCCATGAGGACCTGTGGCCGATGTGTGTGATGAGAGGTATTTCATCAGGGAGTGGGTTTTTGATGGATTGTTGAGGCCCAAGGCTCAGGAGTAGTTGGAGCGGGCTGCGCGGGACCAGTGTTGGGATGGGAGTGTAGGAGCGGTGATGGCCGTGATCCAGGTGCCCAGGATCTTGGCAGCATGGGCTTTGAAGTCAAGCAGGCCCATGCCACCATGATGATGAGGGCCAAACATGATCTATAGCCGCACTGGTGGAGGGCGGCCTGACCAAAGCCATCCTTGCAGCAAGGCATACAAGGATTTGAAGAAGCTTGGGGAGAAGGGGATGGCGTGGGCTCCAAACCAGACTTTGGATAGGAGCATAGAGTTGGCTAAAACAACCCTGCCAGTAAGTGAAGTAGGGTGGGCTCACAGAGGGCGATTCGCTTCATCACGTTGTCCAGAATATGGCACTCCATTGCTGATGCGTATCCGCCTGCCTCCATCCACATGCCCAGATGGCACACCGGCCCTATGGTAGGACGTGGCATGAAGGGAGCACCAGTGGAGTGGTGTGTGTTGAGTTAGTAAGGCGTGGACGTGGGCGAGCAGATGGGCCAGGTTGGGGACTAGTTGCTGGGGCCCAGCAGTTCTGAGACCGACCAAGGAGGATGATTTCCAGTTTTGGAGGCGTTCAGTGCCGCGTTGCTTACCAGGAATATTCCTGGATGAGAGTTTCAAGCGCGCGTGCATCTTGATTATTAGACACCCCAACCACACAATCATCTGCGAATACCAATATCTTGACTGGGGCTTGGCCTGGCACATGGACCCCAGTGAGTTGGGCATTCACATTTCGCAGTAGTGGGTCAAGGCTGAAGTTGTATAAAGAGTGGGGCTAAGGGGTCCCCTTGTCGCAAGCCCCTTTGAGGGCGGACTACTTCCATTAGGAAGCCAGGGCCACGCACTGCCATTGTTGCAGATTCTGTGAGCAGCATCACCTAGTTGATGAAGCGAGGGGTAGGCGGAATTGATGGAGGCAGGCCCTTAGGTATTCCCAGTTTACTCTATCATAGGCCTTTTTTTTAGTACTAGATGGTCTCAACCCAAGGGGGGATTCATCGATGTCTATCATAAGCCTTTGTTGGTCCAAGAATACAAGTGCCCCAGAGGCTGTAGAACTGACATACATTAGCCACAGAGTGCCTGTTATCCCAAATTGACCTTCTGGAGATAAACCAAATTGTTCTGGGGAGATGGTGTTGATGCTACAGTCCTAATCGGTTAGCCATAATTTTTGTTAAAATTTTGGTGTCTGTGTTTGTTAAATGGGGCGCCAGTTGGCTAAGTCTAGCATATCCCTTTCTTGAAGAGTGTGACAGTAAAGGCCTAATGTCTCCTGGTGAGGAGGCGCGTTTCCAAAAAGGTTTTTAAGGCGAGGTAAGCAGAAGTGGGGATATATATTTGAAATATTTTGTGTGAAGCTCATATGGAATGCCATCTGGGCCTGGGCATTTTTGGTTTGGCGCACCGCAAATGGCTGTCCATGTTTTGTTGGAGTAATTAAATTCATTATTTCTGGGTATTGGAAAATGGTGTGGAAATGAGCTCAGTCAAGAAATTCTGCCACTTCAGCAGCTGAATTGGTTCAGCTCAGTACAACTCAGAGTAATATATTTTATATTTCGATTACCACTTCAGCCAGTGGTTCTGCAATAGAATTATCCGATCTTCACACATGTGTGCAGGCCATGCTCTGGCATGGTGCAAATTTTTTTTAAAGAAATATGCGGTGCACTTGTCGCCTTTTGTGATGCATGTGGCCCTGTATTGAACACAAACCTGATGTTTGTGTTGCCTTTGAAGTGCGTTGAGGTGGGCAGCTGCCACCACCCCTTCCAGCCCCATGCAGGGCTGTATCCTGTGAGAAATGTTGGACTCCCAAAGTGCCAATTCTGCCAGAGTGCAGAAGATAACCGCCAATGTGGCTCGTGAGCATCTGTAGGAGTGATGGTGAGAGTGGCGGATGGTGTCCTCTATGAAAGTTGCCCATGTGGAAATGGGGTCCGCACAAATGGTGAATAAACTTTTGCCAAAGTTGCCTCTTCCACCCACATGGAAAATCCTGGCGACGTGAGCTCAGGGGCAGATTTTGCACCAATGTGGGGCCTTAGCAATTGTGACAGGTAGGCGGTAGGTTATTGAGACCAGTCGATGGTTGGAAAATTCCATTTTCGCGTTTTGAAGTGGGAGATGTGGGGTTGGAATTTCGCCGGCGTTAGAATAGGGTTGATGCGGGTCATGGACCTTAATTGGCCATTGTGGACGTGGGGATGCGTCGTGTTTTTGAGCAGCGTGGCATGTCGCAGCAGCGCATCGCATTAACCCAAGGGTAGCCTTTAGAATGCATAGTTCTATGTGACCCTGTGGGGCGTGGGGTGAGGGAGGCCACTGGTCCGTTGGTGAGGTTAGCCAACAGTTCATGTCGCCGACTAGGAAAGAATCAGGGGTAGCAGGAGGGATTTGACCAATGAGAAAAATTCCTGACACTCATGTAAAACCCGTTTGGGGCATAGATGTTGACAATTGCGTGCGCTATGTTGGCCCATGAGAAGGTGACGACGAGCACTCAGCCATTTAGATATGTTTCTGAGGATACGAATTTGAAAATTTTTTTCCGAATTAGCACCCCACAGTGCTTTGACCAAAAGGATAGGGATGGGAGGAGCATTGTTTTCCAAGTTTCCTTGGAACCTCGTGGACAGTGGGACTCCTGGATGGCCAGGATATCCATGGGTAAATTGTGTTGTAAAAAACTCAGTTTCCTAGCTCAGGATGGGGAGGCCTTGAGTCTGGTAATATTCAGCGTCCCTAGAGTGAAGGTTTCCCCCATCACACCTTAGGTGCAAGGGGGTGGGCCCCCAGGCCCACCAGTCTCTTCTAGGTCCCCACAGGCTTTCACAGCAGCACGGGTGTTAGCAGCAACACTATTGGAGTTTTTGTTGATTTTTGTGGAAAGAGTCACATTGGCTTTGGCCTTCACTTTTGTTTTCCCAACGTCAGACAAATTTTTTGTGGTGCAGATGAGTTCGGTGCACCATTGAGCAAGGGCAAAATTTTTTTCAGTTGGGATAGATCCCAAGTCAGTTTTGACTGAGCTTGGGTGCAACAATTGGGTGAATCAAGTCTCCCATCGGATCCTCAGATTGAGTGTCCCACTCGGCATGGGCTTCCCAATCTGATTGGTTGATGGATTCCCAGTTGAATCCACTGCAAAGGTTTCCATGTCCTCCTGGTGTTGTGAGTGTGGGATATGGTGGTGGCCTTGGGTTTCCTTGGCCGCGGCCCTATGGGCTGCTTGGCCTTCTTCCGTTCTTGTGGGGAGATAGGCTTTATCAATAGGTAGCAGCCTTGTGCTCCCCATGGGAAAGCCTCCTTGGTGCTTTCGGTTGGTTTGTAGTGCGCCTCTCCGTTGGCCATGGCTGCTGAGGGTGCTCTTGGAATGTGACGCCCTCCTTGATGGGGCATGCGTGCACCTTATGGCTAACACCACAGTGGTGCAAATGGGGGCGCGCTGTCCACGGTCACCTGGAATGGGTGGGTGGTATGCCCTGCAATATCACTAAAAAGGGAGGTGGATCTGGGGTTAACCTTTGACTTCGCTAAAGTCAGAACTGCAATACGGCTTTGCACAGGTGTGGCATCAGTGAAGTGTTGCATTTTGAAAGACGTACGCCGCATATGGCGAGACCATCAGAGTTGTTCCAAAATGTCACGTTTTACCGTAGTAGGAAAAAAGTCAAATGTGAGGAAAATTTGCATGATTTTGTCCATCTGTGTGGCTTTGGTCAAATGACCCATTGCCTTGTGGAGGTCAACCACTATGCGCACCGCTGCAGCCTCGTCTGCTGCTTTTGCTTTAAAAAACCTATGTCCAGCCAACCATGTGTGACATGGAGTGAGTTGCAACATACACCGCAGTCGGGAAAATTTTGTGTACATCTTCACAAAATTTTCCCATAAGGCATTTTGGATGTCCAGATACATGCACAGACTCAAATTCCACCAACAAAAGTGATTGGGAGTGTGGTGTGTTGATGTACTGGTTGCATCGTGCTTGCCATGCGAGTATCTCCAGGGAAATCGTGACCACCGGTTTTATAAGTTCTTGTCTATTCTGCCAGATTCTCCGGGGCGTTTTCAAATGTTGGAGGCCGTGGGCCTTCCACCTGCTCCCTCTTACCTTGCTTACCCAACTTCTCCCTGACATGGGCGCAGACTAATCTCCTCTGTAAGATTATCAAACTAGATTCAGTCTTGAATTGAATAGTTTGCAAAAGTGATTGCAACGAGAAAAAAAGTTTTGTATGGAAAATATGTTAATAAGTATAAAGTTTTTGTGTGTGTGTGTGTGTGTGTGTGTGTGTGTGTGTGTGTGTCATACTATTATAAATTACATAATAACTACTATCTAACAACTTAAATCGTGCACATATAGAACCTGTGCAGTTAACTTTAGAAACTATTGGTCTTTATATTTATGGAAAAGTTCTAAATTTTTAACATCCTCTGATCCCATCCACCTCAATATTACACTTGCCCCTATTGGTCTCCTTGCAGGAGTAACTGATGGGGATCATAGTACCAGTAAGGCCCCTATCTTCACTGTGGTTTTTGCAGATGACCCTGCCATTATATTTGGTTGACCTGAGGATACCACCCTTGATACCTTTAATCTTGAGAGGTACATCAAGGCGTCTACCATAAAGGTCAACACCTCCAAAACAACGGTAGTACAGGTTGGCTCACTCACATTCCCTTCACCATCTGGTCTGTAGCCTACATGTGGCTCTTCAATTAACTGGGGTCCTGACCGACTCATAAGTATTTGAACTCAGTGCTAATAAGGACTTGATCCTGGAAGCGGTGAAAATTTAGGATTGCCAGCTGCAACTTGGAATATAACCCCTTTGGTTAGTCCTAATGTCCAAATTGATTTCTTCTATCTAAAGTTTAGTTTCTTGAACTAGTCTGTAAGTCAGGGGAGCGCCTCCTCCACTTGGACCAGGTGGCGTTCCTGTTCTCATCTAAAAAAGTCTGAGAATTACAGCAGCACCTCTCTTCTCCCAGGACGACCTCGCCCATGTGGTGGACGAGTGACGGGTAACAGCTTACCCTTTAAGGACCCCAGCACCTGTCCCAGTATTAACTTCAAACAAATTAATACAATTAATTAAGGGGGTTTGTGCTGAGCTTTAAGAGTGTCAGCGTTCTCTTGGGATTCAAGGATTAAATAAAGTCAAGGGCAACAAGCCTTTGGCATATAGGCCCAAGAGCTCCAAATCCTCAGTAACAAAACTTGATGGGCACGTACTTTCAGCAAATGAAGCGTCTAAATTTGAATCTTCAGCAAAGTTCGCCGATGGCATCAGGCCATTATGAAATGTTGTTGATAGCTCAACTTCTCTATGGAAAACTCAAAATCTTTGTCTGATACCTCTCACTTGGTCAAATGGATTCCAGAGTGACTGGGTGTGGGCGGGTTGGGCGCCCCAACTCCATTCCAACCTCCTGGATCTGACACTATGTGGGGTGGCCTTGAGAGGTTCCCACCACCCAGAAGGTAAGACACTGCCACTCCAATCATGGACATTACAGAATTTCTGCAATTTGGGCGTCCATGGATGAACTGGCAGAAACTTGGCCTTCCACTGATAATTTTGAAATCAATTCAAAGTAATTTGTTTTCCTCCCCTTGCCCAAAGTTTCTGGGTTAGGTCTAATCTCAAGGGCCCCAATCCCGCAAGTTCCTAAGCCTTTTTATAAATCAATCGTCTATTTAAGCAGTCATAACACACTGAGAAAATTGATGGTCAACTCTCTTATTTTAATTTTAATAAAATATTCCCACTTTAAATTTCTTGATAATAAGTTATAATTTTTTTGCTAAACCCCCTATGACGTCTGCAATGTGGCCCCAGGGCCCACATATTGACTGGGTCATCCCAGCCATATTCTCTAAATTGATCCTTGCCATAGTTACTTAGTCCTATTGCCTCAAGGCCTTTCTGTTTTTTTCCCAATCTTAGATTTCCTACGCCCAGGCCATTAGCCCTGAGGCTGCAAAAGCTTGGTTCCTCATTGAGTTGGTTTTCTTATTTGTGACCGTTTGCATACTGTTGCTAAAAATCTCTTATCTTACTCTAACGTCATTTGATCAGCAATGCCCCTGGCATTCTGGCCTGCTCTTTGGGTGCTTTTGCATCCTGAATGGCAGGCCAGTCTAAATCCTTTATCTGCTTTCTTCTTGAAAATGTCTGTCCAATCTCAGACATATCCTATATGCAGCTCAATGTTCTTGAACGCTGTTGGATATAGGGCTTTAACCAATCACTTATGGCACTTTCAATAATATCCCAACCCTGTATTGAATGGGGCCTAGGGCTTCTGGACACCCCGCTCTCATGTTACTTCCATTTAAATGAAGCTCCTTCAACGAGTTTTCTGATGGGATGCAACCTCATTGTCAGGGATTCAGCTAATTTGAAAAAAACTGTCCATCTGGAGAGGGTTTGAAGTGCTCAGTTGATGGTAGATGATGCCAGAGGCTCAGCTCCTGGATGAATTTTAGAATGGTTTCTAGGGATTAAATGAGGGAAAATTTGTTTAAAATGACATATCAAAGGCCCCTAATAAGCCAGAAAGCTGAAGTAGGGGAAGTTTCAGGTATCATTGGGGAAACCCCTAAGGGTGGGATAGGTAGAGAGAGGGTGACAACCCCTTTAAGGGTCGCAGCTATTCAGTAATTATCTAAATATAGAGAATCATTTTGTTAAATATGTGAAATGGATCATGACCAAAATGGCGCAGATTGCGCCCAAAATGGGGCGAATCAATATGAAACAAGGTGGTTAACAGCCTCCATAGCATGTTCAATAGATCAGCAATCAAAATTTTGGAGATAGTCATCCACTATCTTTTGGAGGGTGAGTAGTGACAATAGCTCCATGGATAAAAGCGTCTTCTTGGTGATTTCCAAAATTGTTTCATGCATGTCTACTGTTTTGAGAATTTTAAAAATATTCAGCATGCAGCATGGAGAAGATTTCAGACAAAAGGGTTCAACACATACAGAGCTGCTATTACTAATCAAATAGAACAAGTATGAAGATAAATAAATGAATTAGAAACCTAACCTAAATAGGCAGTTGCTTATATAATAGTGTGTGAGAAAGCAGGAGCGAGAAGTGTTAGTGGTGATAAAACCCTTCACTGGGCACCTTAATTAGCAGGATGAGCTTTGCATGATGGTTTGAGGGGGGGAAAAAAAGGCATTAGAGGTCTCAGATAGCATCATGAAAATTATGACATGTCTTGCAGATAATGTAGAAAATAAAGGAATGCTCCCAAACTTAAAAATTTTTTTCTCAAATGGGTAAGTTGCAAACCCCAGTTCCGCTGGTACCCATCCTTTTAAAATTATTAATCATGCAAATTTTGGGCAATAATTTGTAATATAAAGGTCTGATGACCCATAATTTAAATAACCCTGACCCAGATTTTTAGACAAAAAAGGTTTTTTATGGAATTTGAATTAAGTGAGGTGGTTCTTTGAATGTCATCAGTGACCAGACCCTCTTGGGGTAAGCCTAGGGTCCTGCTGGAGGGTCCAAAAAGTTCCCTCTCTGCACACCCCTTCATTTATTTTCAATAGATAAGAAGAGGAATGGTGGCAGAGATGGAGGTTGAGAAGCCGGGGAAGTAACCACGTCCCATGAGCAAGGCCATGATCCTTGATAGGCTCTACTGGGGGGTTGGGCACCTCCCTACTCCTGTGAGGGAATTGCTCTCTATCAGATGTAGGGACTGGACATCTGGACTAAACCCCTGCTTCAGTGGGCGCTTCCCTCTGTCAATCTGCGCCAGCATCTCTGGGCCTTCTCAGGACATCTCTGTCATCTTTAAAGGTATTTTTCTAACCACCCGGGCTAACAACTGAATCCCACTCCTCCAAATATTTGAATTAAGCTTTTTGCTTTGAGATAAGTGGACCAGGTTTCCTGCCTTCCCTTAGAAGGGGAAAGGGCCCCGGCCTCACCACAATCTCCATATGATAGTCACAATGAAAAAGTAGTCATTCTTTAACCTCTAGAACAGACAACCAATTCATCTGAAACATTTAACTGCTCCCTCCCTCAATGAGCATAAATCCAGAGGCTTTAATAGGATATTTACCACCCAATACCTGGAAGGTGTCTAACACCTTATGACAGACACTCCATTGTTCATAAAGAGCATGTGATTGAACTGTCCCACCTTTTAACACAGCAGCTGCCTCATTATTTGGAACCTAACAACTCCCCTCTCTAACACTTTTTTATCCGGGGGTCACCACATTCTTGCCTTTGTTCCTCATGCTCCTCCATGCCATTCCGGTCTGGCAACTGTCATGGCTTGATGACATTATGGGCCCCTTAAGGATAACTGTTCGGGAGGCCAAAAAGGTTAAGTTAGCAGGTTCCTGACCTCAAACTACCCTGGACCAACGCTTGGTTCAAGAGATATTCTCGGGTTGGTTCTGGGTATTTGTTTTATACTTTGGGCCCCGATTTAAATAAAATCGTTAAAATGCACTAACTACATCACAAGTAACGACTACAATTTGGTTGCTTGGCAGATGAGTTTAAACCTCTTTAATTTCCTACAGAAAGATTGGGTCAGCTTTTCCTACAATCAATAACTCAAGTTTAGTCAATCTCGGCTACATCCCTGGCCAATGGTAGAGGCCCTTTGGGGTTGCAGGCCCAACTATTTCCCCCCAAATTTAAAAATTTTCCCTCTATTGTTCAAATATGTTTCTATGAGACCAACTTTCCTCG